>APFE030695611.1:5913-21160 GCA_000404065.3 Pinus taeda | reverse complement strand
TTTCTCCAATGTTATTATCACCAAAATAATTTTTTCAATCTAGTTATGAATCACAGAAATCTAAGTTTATAAAAGATTTGAGATTGCTATTGGATTAGTGGATGTTAATAATTGAAGGTATTTTATTTATTTTTTTACATTGTTTTGATGTTTCAATGGGCTAATCTATGTTCCATTTTGGTTAGATTTTCTTTTTAAGATTTTATTATTTATATGTTAATATTATTTTATTATTATTATAATAAATATTTTTTGGTTTATTATTATTCTTATTAATACGGGGCATTACAATTATAAGTAAAACTAGAGAATTAGATAGTAAAATTATTAATGTGTAGGAATTTTATTGTTTGATTTTATATTTCCAAAATGTTTTTAATGGTGGAATTTAAGATTATTATATTAATGAATGAGAATTTTAGTGTTTGGTATTTTATATAAAAGAAATTAATTCTTTTTGTGAAATATGATATATTTTAAATAACTTTATAAACTATAGAAAAGTAATTTTTAGTATCAAAATACAAATTATTTTAAATGATTATAAATTTTATCAACAATGTTTTTCTTAGCTACACAAATATTTGCATTATATGATAAAAAGATATTGCATTGTTAACTTGTGTTTGCTAGTCTACCACTAACCATTCCAAAATTTGTAACGAAATAGTGCAATTTTAATAGTCTAATAAAGTCTAGAGATGGACTCTAAGACTTTAATTTATAGCTAACATAGAAAGGACTATAATGGTCCCATCGAATATAAACAAAATTTGATAATATAAGAATTTGGCTAGAAGGAGAATCTACCTCTATAGTTTCAAGGGCCTTTGTGTTCTCCACAGAACTAGAGAGATTCATGTTAGCTTAGTTTATTTGTCATTAGATAGACCTTGGAGTTCAAGTTCTTGAGTTGGAGTTGCACCTCTTCAAGGACTTATTGTTTTGTTTCTAATTATTTACTAATACCTTTCACATAATTGTTTTGATTTACTAGCACAAATCAACAGTTTGATGGTATCTAGTTTGCCTGGTGTGCTTGTTCAGGATTCAACAACCCAAACTTTCATCTACTTCTACACGAGACAAGATATGACTTTCTACATGAGCTTCATGCTCGGTATTGTGAAATTCTTTGCGAATTGAGAGGGCAATGTTCCCCCAAAAAAATTCAATAGATCTTTTAGAAATCCCTTAAGTTCTAGTCCTAAGTGGTTGTATAGAATTTTGATGCCCCTTGCGACTAGAGGAAGATGAGGCTCTTTTCATATTTGACATGGGTGATGAAAAACAAGAGTGGGATTGCTTTAAGACATTGTCAAGGTATAGAGAGGCAAGGGGGATTGCAAGGAAGCTCTCAAGTAGAAACTGCAATATGGGGATTAGGGAAATGGAGAGACAACAACCTACAAGGAGATAGAAGTGTTCACCATCAAATTGACATAAAGGAAAACTAGACGGAGAGGACAAGGTTCGAAGAGGATCAAGGCAAAACTAAAGAGTTCACGAGATGGGAAGAAAGAAGGTAGACCAGGTAAATGTAAGATAATATGTGACAAGGAGAGAAATGGGCCACCATTCACCTAACATAGCAATGCTAAACCAAACACATAGAAGTAATCGAACTATAGAAACCCCAATACCTCACAAAGTATGAAGCAAGAAGATACATGAAACAAAAACAAAAGAAGGCGCCAATTCTAGAGTAAATCCACATACCATAGAGCAATTATGAATACAATCATTCAACTTGTTCCTTGGAGCCACCACCATTTTTGAAGGGTCACCTAGAACCACCAAAGTGCACTTATGCATGGGTGTGAGAGGAAACAACATGATCTTTGCCATGAACTAGACCAATTGTGAAGAAAACCCAAGCTTGTGCATGCACATGAAGGCCTTTCTTATGCCAAGTGTATTAAATTTGTTGGTTAATTGGTGGCATGCCAAATTCTAGTTCACATGGGATTTTATGTGTGTTCACCCACCAAGAGGGATCAACAATGAAATTATCGATCTTCATGATAAAAGTAACAAGTTGTGGATATTACTATTTTAAAATTTTGTTATTATTTGTAAGAAGGAAATGCTTAAAAATGCAAAGAAAGAGAAGAGGGGTCATGCAAGCCCTGCACTCTTTGACCTCTCGCATTGGCTCCCCTCTGCATTTTCCTCAATTTGTTATTTTTCAATAAAAATAATGATTAGTTATTGTGGATCACAATTTCTTTATAAACATATTTTTTAAGTTTAAATTATTTCTTTATTGAATATAAATTTGATAAACATATTTTTAATTTAAAAATATTTCTTTGTTAAATAAAAAATTGTCTACACATATAGATGAATTCACTATACCATGAACATAAAAATATACTTGTTTTAATCATGTGAATATAAGAATATACCGACTTGCTTCATGCAAAAATTAGATAAGTTAATGAGTAACAACAGTATTAGAGAATGAAACTACGGATCCAGATTGCTTGTACATTGTATCAGACTCTTTTATAATCATATGTGAGTACAGCTCAGGTCGTCCTATGTTATGATCAAGATCCAGTCTTAAAGATGGTTCATTCGTTTACAGGTCTGAAACAGAGTTCTGAAGCATGCTGTGTATACAGATGTTCATTTAGGCTGAGCACATCACATTAACCATCTCTTCAAATGCTGTTACATTTTATGCAAAACTGGTATATTTTTCATTCAAAACAACTTCAATTCATTTTATCGCCTCAAACATGTCAACCAAATTATCAGTCAAATTATCAGTCTGGTCACTTTGGATGAACGTTAATCACCCTTTGTTTCCCTCTCCCTTGATTACTCCAATTTTGTGGAGGACAAAATTGTGTGTTACAAGTACGTTAATGCTTTTCATTTCTAGGAGCTGGGGTTTTATCTGGGTGCAGTAAACTGAAAATTTCTACAAAACTAGCATTTTCATTGACCAGGCCTTTCAGAGAACATTATTTCCCTCTGTGTACTATCCCATATGTAGGGGTCACAGTGGAAATGGAAAAAGGGTTCCCTGAATTCCAGCAACTATTGCACTTGTTTGGTATGTGTGCCCACAGACTAAACTAGCTCCCATTGCTTGTCGTTGGAACGTCTGAATATGTGATTGAATCCACATTCCGTGGCCATAAATAAAATAACTTATTACAAAAAGAATGGAATAGTCCCAAACCGATATCCTCTCTTAGCAGCATACCCATGACAGCTCGCTGACCAAGCTGATGGAAAACAGATGAACACTGAGATAATAGTTGTCTCGGCTACTACAATTTAGACAGAAGAAACTAGACAATGAAGTAGTTGCAGATGCCTAAATAAAAAAAGATGCACTGTAACTAAGACATGCCGTGACAATCATTACAAATTTTGTGTCCTATAATGGGAGGAAGTACTCGATACACATGGAGTCTCAGCAAGTACTCGATGCATATGGAGCCTGGGCATTCAATCAATGAAGCAAATATTTCACAAGGCCTAAACAGTCAAACACATAAGTAAAAGGAGGACATTCCAAAGCAAACTACAAAATTGTAAACAAACTCAGTTCAATTCTTCAAACCAGGTTAGTCCATTTAAGTACAGTTCACTATCGAAATTCACAAGGTACACTCCATCTAAGGCAATGACAAGCCCCTAACCATTTCATCAAACCAATTCCAAATTATTACCGTGAAGAATATCGTTGAAATTTTTCTTGGGGTCACTTCATCAGTTGCAAGTTGCAACACACTAACTGCTAAAGCCAATTCCATTTTAGATTGATGAACTGGTGTATCTAATCAGGATCTGCAATCCACTAAACCCTAACCAAATGTGTTTTCTGAGAAACACCTGGTATGCTAATGGGAATTCGACCACTCAGATCACTTCATTAAGCTGAATTGCCAAATCTGTTTCAGATAGCTTGCTAGTGCACTATTACCGAAGTCCCCCCTACAGTTCATCCATTGATAGTCTACTGCTACAACGATATCTCTACCGCAGAATATGTCAGCTTCATGCCAAAAAAATTTTAAGACCTCATGCAATGGTGTATTACCCTCTTGGGGTGTGCCTAGTCCCTCCATGAGGGTGGTAAATGTAGTCATGTAGTTATGAGGCCTCTTGGACTCTATCTTTCATCACTTTAGATAAATTATTAAAACACCAACATTGCAAAGCCTATCCATCAATGTGCTGTATGTAACATCATCAAGGCTCGATGCATACTCTGGAATCTCATAAAAGATCTGTTAAACTTTGTCTTGCCCGTCATGCTTACAGAGTCCATCTATTGCCCGTGATGTTTACAGAGTCCATCTATTAATGTTGTAAAGCCAACTAGGTCAGGCATGCAACCTTTCTCCAACATCTATACAAGGAGCTCCCTGGCTTTTTCTAGATTTACCCACCTTGGAAAACCCCTCTATAAGTCTATTATATGTGATATCATTAGGTTCATCACCTATTTCAGCCATAACATCTAACAATTCGAGAGCTTCTTGAAGCTTCCCTTCTTTGCAAAGACCAGCAATAAGAACAGTGTATGTGATAACACTCGGATTGTTCCCCTTATCCAGCATCTCATGAAGTACTTTGGTGGCCTCCTTCCACTGCCCTTCCTTGACGAGGCCAGTGATAAATGCATTGTATGTGACAACATTAGGCAATATGTTTTTGTTGTGCATTCCATAGAAGAACTTCCTAGCCTTCTCCAACTTGCCTCCCTTACAGAAACCATCGATAAGTACACTGTATGTGACAGAAACCATCGATAAGTACACTGTATGTGACAGCATTTGGGCTGACGTCTCTGTCGGACATTTCATAGAAGAGCTTCATAGCCTCCTCCAACTTGCCTCCCTTACAGAAACCATCGATAAGCGCACTGTATGTGACAGCAATTGGGCAGATGTCTCTGTCGGACATTTCATAGAAGAGATTCTTAGCTTCCTCCAACTTGCCTTCCTTACAGAAACCATCAATAAGCACACTGTATGTGACAACATCAGGGCATATGTTTCTGTCTGACATTTCATAGAAGAGCTTCATAGCCTCCTCCAACTTGCCTCCCTTACAGAAACCATCGATAAGCGCACTGTATGTGACAGCATTTGGGCAGATGTCTCTGTTGGACATTTCATAGAAGAGATTCGTAGCCTCCTCCAACTTGGCTCCCTTACAGAAGCCGTCAATAATCACATTGTATGTGACAAAATTGGGGTATATGTTTCTGTTGGGCATTCCATAGAATAGCTTCATAGCCTCCTCCAACTTACCTTCTTTGCAGAAACCATCAATTAAAGCAGTAAATGTAATAGTGTCAGGCTCATGACCCTGTTGCAGCATAACAGCTATCAATCCAAAAGCCTCGTGAGTTTTCCCTCTCTTGCAGAGCCCATGTATTAGGGTGCTATATGTAAAAAGATTAGGAAGCTATCGTTTGTTCACCATTTGATTGAACAGTTTGACAGCATCCTCCGTCCTGCCCGTCCTGCAAAGCCCTTTGATGAGGGTACTGAATATTACGACATTTGGAATATAGCCATGTGCTTCCATTCCTTCAAACACTTTGAAAGCATAATCCATTCTACCTCTTTCACAGTGACAGTTGATAACAATGCTCAGAGAAATGAGATTTGGAATAATGTCTGCTTCAACCATAAGTCTGTAAACATGCAATGCTGATTGATGTCGGTTCCGTCGGACTAGGCTACTTAACAAAAGATTGAAGGTGGTGATGGTGGGATTAGATTTAGCTGAAAGCAGATGGCTGAAGGTCTCCACTGCCTCCGTAAACCTGTTGGTTTGGCAGAGTGTTTTAATGTGCGAGTCACCACTGGTATTCAAGATGTGGAAGGAGCGTTGAGAATTCTTCCTGCCCCATATGCAAAGCATAGACCTCCTTGCAGGTGCCATCATCGCCATTGGGTTGAGGTAAGCAGATGAGATTGAAATTGCTTGCCGTGTGACCCGGTTTGGAAGCCCTAAAACCTGTGGAAATAGACCAATCCAAACGAGCATTCATACATCAAT
This sequence comes from Pinus taeda, assembly GCA_000404065.3. Classification (NCBI taxonomy): domain Eukaryota; kingdom Viridiplantae; phylum Streptophyta; class Pinopsida; order Pinales; family Pinaceae; genus Pinus; species Pinus taeda. The sequence goes on along the minus strand of APFE030695611.1, from coordinate 15,124 downwards.
CCTGTGCAAATACATCAATTATCGCCTCAAACATGTCAACCAAATTATCAGTCTGGTAACTTTGGATGAACGTTAATCACCCTTTGTTGCCCTCTCCCTTGATTACTCCAATTTTGTGGAAGAAAAAATTGTGCGTTACAAGTAGGTTAATGCTTTTCATTTCTAGGAGCTGGGGTTTTATCTGGGTGCAGTAAACTGAAAATTTCTACAGAACTAGCATTTTCATTGACCAGGCCTTTCAGAGAACATTATTTCCCTGTGTACTATCCCATGCTTAGGGGTCACAGTGGAAATGGAAAAAGGGTTCCCTGAATTCCAGCAAATATTGCACTTGTTTGGTATGTGTGCTCATAGACTAAACTAGCTCCCATTGCTTGTCGTTGAACATTTGGATATGTGATTGAATCCACATTCCGTGGCCATAAATAGAATAACTTATGACAAAAAGAATGGAATGGTCCCCAACCGATATCCTCTCATGACAGCTCGCTGACCAAGGTGATGGACAACAGATGGACACTGAGATAATAGTTGTCTCGGCTACTACAATTTGGACAGCAGAAACTAGACAGTGAAGTAGTTGCAGATGTCTAAATAAAAAAAGATGCACTGTAACTAAGACATGCCGTGACAATCATTACAAATTGTGTCCTATAATGGGAGCAAGTACTCGATACATATGGAGTCTCAGCATGTACTAGATAGATATGGAGCCTGGGCATTCAATCAATGAAGCAAAATATTTCACAACGCCTAAACAGTCAAATACATAAGTAAAAGGAGGACATTCCAAAGCAAACTACAAAATTGTAAACAAACTCAGTTCAATACTTCAAACCAGGTTAGTCCATTTAAGTACAGTTCACTATTGAAATTCACAAAGTACACTCTATCAAAGGCAATGACAAGCCACTAGCCATTTCATCAAACCAATTCCAAATTATTACCGTGAAAAATATTGTTGAAATTTTTCTTGGGATCACTTCATTAGTTGCAAGTTGCGCACACTAACTGCTAAAGGCAATTCCATTTTAGATTGATGAACTGGTGTATCTAATCAGGATCAGCAATCCACTAAACCCTAATCAAATGTGTTTTCAGAGAAACACCTGGTATGCTAATGGGAATTCGACCACTCAGATCACTTCATTAAGCTGAATTGCCAAATCTGTTTCAGATAGCTTGCTAGTGCACTATTACCGAAGTCACCCCTACAGTTCATCCATTAATAGTCTGATGCTACAGCGATATCTTTACTGCAGAATATGTCAGCTTCATGCCAAACTTTTTTTAAGACATCATGCAATGGTCTATTGCCCTCTTGGGGTGTGCCTAGTCCCTCCATGAGGGTGGTAAATGTAGTCATGTAGTTATGAGGCCTCTTGGACTGCTATCTTTCATCACTTTAGATAACTTATTAAAATTACCAACATTGCAAAGTCCATCCATCAATGTGCTGTATGTAACATCATCAAGGCTCGAGGCATACTCTGGAATCTCATAAAAGATCTGTTAAACTTTGTCTTGCCCGTCATGCTTACAGAGTCCATCTATTAATGTTTTAAAGCGAACTAGCTCAGGCATGCAACCTTTCTCCACCACCTTTGCAAGGAGCTCCCTGGCTTTTTCTAGATTACCCACTTTGCAAAACCCCTCTATAAGTGTATTATATGTGATATCATCAGGTTGATCACCTATTTCAGCCATAACATCTAACAATTGGAGAGCTTCTTGAAGCTTCCCTTCTTTGCAAAGACCAGCAATAAGAACAGTGTATGTGATAACACTCGGATTGTTCCCCCTATCCAGCATCTCATGAAGTACTTTGGTGGCCTCCTTCCACTGCCCTTCCTTGACGAGGCCAGTGATAAATGCATTGTATGTGACAACATTAGGCAATATGTTTTTGTTGTGCATTCCATAGAAGAACTTCCTAGCCTCCTCCAACTTGCCTCCCTTACAGAAACCATCGATAAGCGCATTGTATGTGACAGCATCAGGGCAGATGTCTCTGTCGGACATTTCATAGAAGAGATTCGTAGCCTCCTCCAACTTGGCTCCCTTACAGAAGCCGTCAATAAGCACATTGTATGTGACAACATTGGGGTATATGTTTCTGTCGGGCATTTCATAGAAGAGCTTCATAGCCTCCTCCAACTTGCCTCCCTTACAGAAACCATCGATAAGCGCATTGTATGTGACAGCATCAGGGCAGATGTCTCTGTCGGACATTTCATAGAAGAGATTCGTAGCCTCCTCCAACTTGGCTCCTTTACAGAAGCCGTCAATAAGCACATTGTATGTGACAACATTAAGGTATATGTTTCTGTCGGGCATTTCATAGAAGAGCTTCATAGCCTCCTCCAACTTGCCTCCCTTACAGAAACCATCGATAAGCGCATTGTATGTGACAGCATCAGGGCAGATGTCTCTGTCGGACATTTCCTAGAAGAGATTCGTAGCCTCCTCCAACTTGGCTCCCTTACAGAAGCCGTCAATAAGCACATTGTATGTGACAACATTGGGGTATATGTTTCTGTCGGGCATTTCATAGAAGAGCTTCATAGCCTCCTCCAACTTGCCTCCCTTACAGAAACCATCGATAAGCGCATTGTATGTGACAGCATCAGGGCAGATGTCTCTGTCGGACATTTCATAGAAGAGATTCGTAGCCTCCTCCAACTTGGCTCCTTTACAGAAGCCGTCAATAAGCACATTGTATGTGACAACATTGGGGTATATGTTTCTGTCGGGCATTTCATAGAAGAGCTTCATAGCCTCCTCCAACTTGCCTCCCTTACAGAAACCATCGATAAGCGCATTGTATGTGACAGCATCAGGGCAGATGTCTCTGTCGGACATTTCATAGAAGAGATTCGTAGCCTCCTCCAACTTGGCTCCCTTACAGAAGCCGTCAATAAGCACATTGTATGTGACAACATTGGGGTATATCTTTCTGTCGGGCATTTCATAGAAGAGCTTCATAGCCTCCTCCAACTTGCCTCCCTTACAGAAACCATCGATAAGCGCATTGTATGTGACAGCATCAGGGCAGATGTCTCTGTCGGACATTTCATAGAAGAGATTCGTAGCCTCCTCCAACTTGGCTCCTTTACAGAAGCCGTCAATAAGCACACTGTATGTGACAACATCAGGGCATATGTTTCTGTCTGACATTTCATAGAAGAGCTTCATAGCCTCCTCCAACTTGCCTCCCTTACAGAAACCATCGATAAGCGCACTGTATGTGACAGCATTTGGGCAGATGTCTCTGTTGGACATTTCATAGAAGAGATTCGTAGCCTCCTCCAACTTGGCTCCCTTACAGAAGCCGTCAATAAGCACATTGTATGTGACAACATTGGGGTATATGTTTCTGTTGGGCATTCCATAGAATAGCTTCGTAGCCTCCTCCAACTTACCTTCTTTGCAGAAACCATCAATTAAAGCATTAAATGTAATAGTGTCAGGCTCATGACCCTGTTGCAGCATAACAGCTATCAATCCAAAAGCCTCGTGAGTTTTCCCTCTCTTGCAGAACCCATTTATTAGGGTGTTATATGTAAAAAGATTAGGAAGCTGTCGTTTGTTCACCATTTGATTGAACAGTTTGACAGCATCCTCCGTCCTGCCCGTCCTGCAAAGCCCTTTGATGAGGGTATTGAATATTACGACATCTGGAATATAGCCATGTGCTTCCATTCCTTCAAACACTTTGAAAGCATAATCCATTCTACCTGTTTCACAGTGACAGTTGATAACAATACTCAGAGAAATGAGATTTGGAACAATGTCTGCTTCAACCATAAGCCTGTAAACACGCAATGCTGATTGATGGCGGTTCCGTCGGACTAGGCTACTTAACAAAAGATTGCAGGTGCTGATGGTGGGATTAGATTTAGCTGAAAGCAGATGGCTGAAGGTCTCCACTGCCTCCGTAAGCCTGTTGCTCTGGCAGAGTGTTTTAATGTGCGAGTCGCCACTGGTATTCAAGGTGCGGAAGGAGCGTTGAGAATTCTTCCTGGTATTCAAGGTGTGGAAGGAGCGTTGAGAATTCTTCCTGCCCCATATGCAAAGCATAGACCTCCTTGCAGGTGCCATCATCGCCATTGGGTTGAGGTAAGCAGATGAGATTGAAATTGCTTGCCGTGTGACCCGGTTTGGAAGCCCTAAAGCCTGTGGAAATAGACCAACCCAAACGAGCATTCATACATCAATCCTGTGCAAACACATCAATTAATTAATCCTCTTTATTTTCGGTCGGCCTTTCCCATCAATCCATGAAGATATTTAGCCCTTTCAATATGGAAGTCGTAGCCATTATTTATTTTAGAATTAATTTTATATTCATAATCGTCTGACCTTTCTTAGTAGTAATGGTATCATGGTCTATAAGGGCTCTAAATCACCACTAAAAACAAATTAGCGGAATTATGTAGCATCTTTTTTAATATTGGAATAGTTTATAGGGACAGAAACAAAAGAAATTTCAATCATTTAATATGTTACTATGATGAGTTGGGGTAAAATCTGACTTTTCTTAACATCAATGTGGGATAGATGGTGAGGAAGAGAAGAGAATATATTTTTATAGATGGTGAAGAAGAGAAGAGAAGATAATATATTTTTATAGATGGTGAGGAAGAGAAAAAGAGTGTATTTTTTTCTATAGTTAATATATATATTTTTATCATTTTCTATTTATATTATTTTAGTGTTTATAATTTTTTTTAAAATAAAGTTACAAATAAACTTATTGTTTTTTGTTTTAAAATTTATTATATTTTATTATTTATTTCACTTATCTACAATAACACATTAAATGTTAATAGTTTAAATTAATGTAATCACTTAGTAAAATAAAAAACTTTGGGCTATATAAGTGAAACTTATGGCTATGGAGGTTGATGGTGATGCAAGAGGATATAGTTGATAGTGGAAAGGGCCCCATGCTAGATTAAGGCATTGGTAAATCAATTAATTACCACTTGGCTCCAAAGTGCTCATATTCCAATTTAAGCACTAATAAAAAGACAACTAGAAGGAACTCTAAGAAGAATCTTGCCAACAAAAGACAAAAGGGAGAGGAAGAGAGATGCATATAGGGAGTTGAAGAGACAAGGATGATTGGCCTCTAGTTTATCTCAACAAGGCCAATGCTACCTATAAGCCCAACCACACCAATTGAGAGTAGCTAAATACAATTATTTTGATGTAATTGTAAATGATATAAATAACTACTCTTGTAATTTTGCAATTCGGGTATGTAGATGTTCACATTTCAAAATCATATTGCTTATTGATTTTGGAGTAAAAACAATGTGACCAAAACTTTGATATGTCCAAAATTTTGTTGACGGATTTTACTCCAAAAACAATAAGCAATATAATTTTGTTATTGCTAAGGGGTTGTGGAATTATGTTTTTTTTACTATTTAGTTTAATGTTGACGGCAATTCATTCCAACACTAACAAATTTAATACCCAGTCAATCCTCTACATTCTTATGTTTGAATGGATTGAATGGTTGGTTTGTATTCACAATGATATTTGTGAAAACCCATTCATTTGCCTCAATTTTTGTAATTTAAAAATGTGACTATAATGTCAACATGGACACAAGAGCCATGGTTGGTTGATATAATGTGCTTTAAAACATTTAAATTTGATTTCTAAAATGAAAGAGGGGATGATTGTAATGTCCCCAATTAAATTAATTTTTCTTAGATGAATTTCTATTTTTGCAATTGGGTGTTGGGAAATATTTTGGCATGTACACTTAGGAAAAGTGGGTGGAGGGAGTCCCCACATAATTTTTGGAGAGATGGAGGAACCCAACATTAGAGAAAATGAAAGATTAAATTGGTAATGAGATGTGGGGCTGCCCAGAAAGGGGAATTCAGACCCCTTAGGAAGAACGAGCTAGGGAGAAGGAAGTCGAATGGGTGGGACCCAAAAGGAGAGAAAGGGGACAACCAAGATAAATAGGAGGAAGAGGAATCATTTTGCGGGGCTTTTGAAAAAATAAATTTCTGATTTAGATTACTCTTGAGCTGCTTAGCCAAGACTACCAATGCTGCTTAGAACAAAGAGATTTTTTAGAGGAAATCTCAGCTCTTTTTTCGATGGACTTAGAGTGCCACCCTAGGGGAGAATTTCAGATTTTATTGGAGAGGAGACTGTTGGAGTTTATGGTTCGTTTTCATCCAAGCTCATCGAGTTCGAATCTCTAGGAGGACGCAGGGCCATAAGTTCGCACCACTAATTTGAGGAGTTTCGGAGGACGCAGGGCGAGAAGTTTGTACCACTAGTTTGAGGAGTTTCTAAGGGAGTTTCAGCTGGAGAAATTATGAGAAAAATCTCCCAAGGGTGGATGAGAATTTGTGGTAATTTGCAGAGGTGGAGTCTACATTTATAGAGAGAACTCAAATTCGTCCTCTACGGCCTGCGCAATAATTTTCTAGGAAAAATTTGTGGGCCAGATTTGCAGTAAGGAGGAGCTAGTGGAGCTGGGGTTTTAGGCCTAAATTTCCAAGGAAACATTTCTAAATTTTTCCCAACCATTTGGAGGGAGGAAATAAGGGTAAATTAGCAATTAATCTTTAAGGGGGGACGCAAAACCAGTGGAGTAGGGCATAGCACCGATTTTGGGTAATTCCAAGAGGTCAGAATTATCCCAAAACATTTTTGGGATTTGTTGGTTAGGGGTTGAGGAGTCTGCTCCTAATTTTGTAGAATTTTTGGGGGTGTTTTGGTGCCCCAAACAACATAATTATTTGGTAGTGAGTGGGGAGGAGTGAGCTTAAATTTTGGGTCCTAGGTGGTCAGTAGAATTTGCCAAAACCCTTTCTAGGTTTTTCTAGGTTTGTGGTGGAGAGTCCAAGATTAATTTGGCAAAATTTCCTGAGCACTTTTGGAGGTTCAAACAAGGGTTTCTTCCAACCATATGTTGTAGAATATCCAGGGCTAGCGCAAAGCTTGAGGAGAAATCATTTCTTTACATCCCCGACAATGTTTTTCTCACCTGGAATTGTATAACTCTCTTTGGCAAGCCCAGGTGCACACATTCTATATATTTGTACTGTCCTCTTCATAATAAAATGCTCGATTTAGCGCAGTTCTAGTGCAATTTTATGGGTGTTTAATTGTTGTCTAAATATTTATGTGTTGTATGTGTATTTTGCTTTGTTTATCACTTTCATTTCCTTTTTGTAACATTACAATGACCTTTTGGATCTAAATGTCTTACGGATTTTTCTTGCTGCGAAGCCACGACCCAACCCTAAACTTAAATGATGAAGTCAAGAAACTGTCTTTTGCAACTCTGATGAGCCAACTCATTAACAGTTAATTTATGAGATGTGATTGGAAGTAATGGTGCAGACCATATTGAAGCCAATTACTAGCAATTAATTTATCGAATGCACATTTATGAGATATGACTAGAGGTGGTGGAATGGAGGAAATGACGCCCTTTTCTCTTAGCACATCAAGGAGACAGGCAACAACCTCTCAAACCCCTCTATAAGTGTATTATATGTGATATCATTAGGTTGATCACCTATTTCAGCCATAACATCTAACAATTGGACAGCTTCTTCAAACTTCCCTTCTTTGCAAAGACCAACAATAAGAACATTATATGTGATAACACACGATTGTTCTCCTTATCTAGCATCTCATGAAGTACTTTGGTGGCCTCCTTCCATTGCCCTTCCTTGATGACGCCATTGATAAATTCAGTGTATGTGACAACATTAGGCAATATGTTATTGTTGTGCATTCCATAGAAGAACTTCCTAGCCTCCTCCAACTTGCCTTCCTTACTGAAACCATCAATAAGCACATTGTATGTGACAACATCAGGGCATATGTTTATGTCTAACATTTCATAGAAGAGCTTCATAGTCTCCTCCAACTTGCCTCCCTTACAGAAACCATCAATAAGCGCATTGTATGTGACAGCATCAGGGCAGATGTCTCTGTCGGACATTTCATAGAAGAGATTCGTAGCCTCCTCCAACTTGCCTTCTTTACAGAAACCATCAATAAGCACATTATATGTGACAACATCAGGGCATATGTTTATGTCTGACATTTCATAGAAGAGCTTCATAGCCTCCTCCAACTTGCCTCCCTTACAGAAACCATCAATTAAAGCAGTAAATGTAATAACATTGGGGTTATGACCTTCTTTTAACATCATATACAGTAGTTGATTGGCCTCTTTGAGCTTACCTTCTTTACAAAAACCATCAATTAAAGCATTAAATGAAATAGTGTCAGGCTCATGACCTTGTTGCAGCATAATAGCTATCAATCCAAACGCCTCGTGGGTTTTCCCTCTCTTGCAGAACCCATCTATAAGGGTGGGGTATAGGTTAAAATATTAGGAAGTTGTCGTTTGTTCACCATTTGTTTGAACAGATTGATAGCATCTTCCGTTCTGCCCGTCCTGCAAATCCCTTTGATGAGGGTATTGAATATTATGACATCTGGAATATAGCCATGTGCTTCCATTACTTCAAACACTTTGAAATCATAATCCATTCTACCTATTTCATAATGACAGTTGATAACAATGCTCAGAGAAATGAGATTTGGAACAATGTCTGCTTCAACCATAAGCCTGTAAACACGCAATGTTGATTGATGTCAGTGCCGTCCGACTAGGCTACTTAACAAAAGATTGCAGGTGGTGATGGTGGGATTAGATTTCGTTGAAAGCAGATGTCTGAAGGTCTCCACTGCCTCCATAAGCATGTTGGTTTCACAGAGTGTTTTAATGTGCGAGTTGCCACTGGTATTCAAGGTGTGGAAGAAGCGTTGAGAATTCTTCCTGCCCCATATGGAAAGCATAGACCTCCTCGCAGGCGCCATCATCGCCATTGGGTTGAGGTAAGCAGATGAGATTGAAATTGCTTACTCTGGAAGCCCTAAAGCCTGTGGAAATAGACCAACCCAATACATCAATCTTGTGCAAATACATCAATTAATTAATCCTCTTTGTTTTCAATAGTAATGGTGTTGGAGAGGTAAATCCCCTCTACGGATAGAGGCGATCACTACTAGCCCAACAGGGGTCTAGCAACAATCAAACAATGCTATGCTGCAGGTTCCTAGTTGTAGTTAACAAGTGGGTAAGAGAAACCTACTTGGATTCCAACGCTATGTTTGTCGAAGAGATGATCCTCTCGCTCCTTCGCTCCAG
>APFE030695605.1:0-12613 GCA_000404065.3 Pinus taeda | reverse complement strand
TGGGTTTCCACCTTATATCATGGTGTTCATGTGTGTGACTTATGTGTGATGATATATTCTATTTTATTGCACCTGTTTACTGTCAATATGATTGATAATGTTCTAATGCACTCATCTAACTGAATCATAAGAAGTTGTGGAAGTAGCATATATGAATATGAATAAGGAAATGAAAAATTTTTATTGATGTGATGTGACAAGCGTTTTATTGTGATGTGATAAAACGTTTTCATTTCCATATTCAGATTCATATATGCTACTTCCACAACTTCTTATGATTCAGTTAGATGAGTGCATTAGAACATTATCAATCATATTGACAGTAAACAGGTGCAGTAAAATAGAATATATCATCACACATAAGTCACACACATGAACACCATGATATAAGGTGGAAACCCAATGTGGGTGAAAACCACCTGCTGCAAGTCATCTCAATCTTCTTCCTAATAAGAAAATCCTTTTACAATATTTTTGTACTGGTGCAGTCTTATACCAGTACACAGGCTTCTACTTGTAGAGAGCTCCAACCCCCATAGTTCTTGTACTAGCCGATCCATTTACTAGTACGCAGGCTGCTACATGCTATAATGCTCCAACTGCTATTGGAAGGGAGCTACCACCCCCTTAGCTCTTGTACTAGCTAAGATACTAGTACATAGGTGCCGGCCTACAATCTACTTTGCTTCGAGTACAATGTTTCATTAATTTTCATACTGGATACACCTGAAGCACAACACATAATCTGAAGGGCCACGTTTCATCCATTTTTCATATTGGACCCATTAACCTCATTGAAGCACATAATCAATCAATCTTTTGAATCACCCAAACACCAAGATAATATGTGAGATATCAACTAGATCTAGTACATCAGATCGCATAAAGATAAGTCATTAAGAACTTGATCCATTCAACCAAAATCATGCTGTTATCAGAACTCAATATGAGTAACCAGACATCAATTATGCACCCACAACCCTGCAAAATAGTCAAAGGTAGTTAAAGCATATTTCAAGCAGGGTCCGCAACTTCACCGCTGGTCATCTGCGGGTATCCACGCCTGTGCCTTCTGCTGCTCTGCGGGTATCCACACCTGTGCCTTCTGCTGATCTGCAGGTATCCGCACCTGCGCCTTCTGCTGCACTGCGTACCTCCACACCTGCTCCTTCTACTACACTGCGTACCTCCACACCTGCTCCTTCTACTGCACTCTGTACCTCCGCACCTAAGCTGTGGATCGCCTGTGGACCTATGATTAGGGCCAAATTAACAGTCCTCCAATGTGCCACAGTCAGTCCGATCAATAGATCTGATTATGCGCCAATGAGATCACGACTTATCAATAGTTTACAGAAATATCCTTGATTTAAATCTAGCTATCACTCACCAACCGATCACCAGAATTTCAGATCTAAATCACCTTAAGATATTCAACCCAAAATTCTGTTATCCAAATGATCTCTTTCCCCTTTTTTTATAGTCAAGCCTTTCACAATACCATGGTCCAAAACCATAATAACACAATACCATGAACCCAATACTTGGGATCAATATCCTTAGATGCAATACCACGGACCAAAACCATAGGATCACCATACCATGGACTAGATACCATGGATCACCATAGGATTCCCACGTGCGTTCACTTTTCTCTGCATGGAATTGTGTGCACTGGGGTCCACACCTTCTGTTCGGACAACCTGCGTACATGATCGCAACTTTCTGAACGGCGTACCTGCGGGTCCGCGCCTTTTGAACTGTGTACCTGCGAACCTCTTATTCTCTTCCATTCTGAGAGGCTGATCATCAATCTTTGCTACTAGCCTGTTGCACTATGATCTATCACTTGTATGAGTTTCCATCAAGGACAACACTTGTCCATAATGCCAAAAATCTCCCCCTTTGGACTTGATGGCAAAGCTAACTTGTCACACGTAGACTCATCATCTGATTCCTTTGTACTATCATTATTCTAACACATCTGGTATCTCTTCTTGTAGATTCATCTGATTATATATATGTGAGATGTTCTTCTATGAGTGGGTTTCCATCAAGTACAACACATGCATCATAATGCCAACAGTTGGAAGATACAACAGATGGATGTGAAGAAAACCTTCCTTAGTAGCATGATTGAGGAAGAGGTGTACATAGAGCATCCTAAAGGTTTTGAGACCTTCGATTGGGAGTCACATGTGTGTCAGCAAAAGAAAGCATTGTATGGGATAAAGCCATCATCCCATGCTTGGTACATGAGGATAGATAGCTACTTCACTCGGTTGGGCTTCATGAAGAGTGAAGAAGATGTTAACCTGTACCACATAGTGTTGGAAGGTAAGTTGTTGATCATTGTATTTTATGTTGATGATCTCATGCTGACATATGATGATCAGCTGATCAAATATTGCAAGGAGGACCTTGCAATAGATTTTGAGATGAAGGACAAGGGACTCGTGCATTACTTTCTTGGCATGGAGGTATGGAAGGCTGATGGGGAGTTATTTTTGTCTTAAGGAAAGTATGCCAATGAGATACTCAAGAGTGTGAATATTAGAAAAACCCATGGATACTGCTCTAGAAGGTAACTAGAGGAAGGAGGATGCTACCTATAGGGAAGTAGTGGAAGCTACTATTTACAGACATCTTGTGGGTTCACTCATGCACTTGGTGAACGCATGAACGAATATGTGTTATGCAGTCAGTTAGCTTAGTGAAGCAATGGTTAGGCCTACCAAGCTATATTGGAAGGTGGCAAGCATGTGTCGATATACCTCAAGGGCACTTCTCAGTATGGATTATGGTATAGACAAATAGAGGGAGTGAATCTTCAAGGCTTCACCAATGAATATTGGGAAAGGATTCCATCCAAAAGGAAGAGCACATTAGGAGGGATATTTAGTATCAACTCAATGGCAATTTCTTGGTACAGCATGAAATAGAGATCGATTGCACTCAGCTCGATAGAGGTAGATTACATGACTGCAAGTTATTTAGAATGTGAGGCCATCTCGATGAGGAAGATCTTGGTTGGATTATTTGGTCAGAACATGGATCCAACTGTGATTTACTGAGATAATTAGAGTTGTATCAAAAGTATCTAAAAATTTAGTTTTTCATGATCAGTCCAACCATATTGATAATGATATCATCATCTCAGAGATTGTGTATTGAGGTGGATTATGTTGTTAGAGTACATTCCCATAGAGGATCAAGATGCTGAAATTTTGACAAAGGTATTATCAAGATGTAAATTCGAGTTTAACAAATATAGGATCGGGGTAGTTGATAATCCCTTTCTTATTGAGAGTGAGTGTTGAGAAATGCCACGAAGAAATTCAAGTTCAATTTTTCCTTGCATTAAATTGAGAACTATAATCGAATTATTTTCTCATAGCAAATTGTAAATAGTTAATTAAGTGTAATGAACTTAATTATATTAGGAATTTCAAGTTCGAAGTCTTTATGTAGTCATGTATATGTGCTCCCTAAGTTTTAGGAGTCTAGTATAAGTTTAAATTGAGTTGGAAATTAGACCACTCTCTTTACTGAGTTAAGTTCAATTAAATTAGTTTGAACTATTTGAGGAACTAATAGAGTTAATAGTTAGCTAATGCATTAGTGCGTCCACTAGTGCTACTCTTGTTAACTGAAGATTCCCTCATTAGAAACTCATGCATGTAAATTCTAAGAAAGTCCTAATTGAGATTAGAGTGCATGAACAATGTACTATCACTTGTATTATTTACTGGAGCGTAAATATCATTCATGCATCAGAGATTGATCCTATGTTTGGATGGAATAGTTTTGGAAGTATGAATTCCCTTTAATACAGGTTATTCATCCTAGGAATTACGCAAGAGATTAGGGGCTTGGAGAGCTACAAAATTGGCTAAATGTTGGCCAACAACTTACTTGTGAGATAAGAGAGTTGAGTATACTTGTGTGGAATTGTTCTAGTGAGAAAAATCTTTGTACCTTCACTCATATCTCTTATATATGCAATACATGTAGTGGGCTTTTGACGAGTGGCTTTCCCCAAATACATATTGTGTTATGTTCCATCAATTTATCTTTTTCTTGTTCACTATAATTTCATCGATCTATTGGCTTCTGCTAGTTGAAAGTAGAATTATATTATTGTCCTGTGATTTAGTACATTGCATGAGCTTGTGAACCTACCAAAAATTCTACACACAGTTTTCATTTTTCGATTGTTTTTTCATGTTTTTTAGGGTTTTTTAGCTAGAATTTTCATTTTGAGGTTACAATTCTCATTTTGTAGTGACTTTGTTGAAAATATTTGTAGGAATGAAACTATTTTATAAATTTTACATGCTCAATGTTTCAATCCCTTTTGTGGGATCATTATCAATAGACTCAAAGAATCATGATGATTAGACAAAAAGGATAAAAAATCATGGTAAGATTCATAATACAAATTCCTTCTCAATTTATGTCCATGTTATTTTAGGACACATCTACAATAGGAATTTTTAATAGATTTATATTTAGATATATAAAGTTTTATGAATGAGAAGCCTTTAGTGAAATCATTTATCATTACTAAAAAGTTGGGGTGGTCACCATAGGATTTTTAGATGTAGAAAATATATGTACACTAAGATTTTTAACTGAGTTGCATATGGCAATCTAGAATTTTATCACTGAAAACCAATTATCATTAAGTAAAAAATTATGTGGCCCTCATGTGCTTTGAGATGGAGGAAAATAAATTTTCATTAAGGTGAGGAATTTACCTTTCTTTTTACCTTACAATAGAGTATTTAATATTGCAACCATATGACTTTATTTATCCTTTGCTTTTTTTTCCTTGAACTTTACTTTTAATGAAAATTTATTCTAAATAGGTTTTCCCTTCGCAATATTTTATTCAAACTTAACTTAAAATGGAAGTTGTTTTTATTTATTTAAAGCAACTTATTAAGCTTGGATTCTATGTTTTTAATCCATGGCTTTGAAAATTTATTATTGTTTTTGAGCTAGACTACTCGTTTTATTTATGAAATGTGGTAGAGCGAGAACTAAGAATTAGATTTATATTTATATTTATTTCTCAAACATTTAAGAGTTATATTTAATTATCTAACATTTAGGAATATATATTTTTTCCATTCAAAAATTATATATTCATTACCCATATAGGTTTAAACTTTTGTTGCACAGGTTCATGAACTCGAGGGAAGGTTCTCAAATCTGTACTGGGTTCTCATCCCTAAGAACTGGGTACTAGAATAGGTACCTCTAAAAATAAGTTAAAAGAACTCAGTACTTACCATGAGAACCCAATACTCAGTATCTTCAGGGTGGGTTCTTTTGCATAAATGGGTTTGTTGAACCCCCAAAATGGGTGCATGAACCTCGAAAACGAGTGCATGAGGGTTACTGATTGTGTTTTTTGTTTTTTCTGGAAATCATTCTTTGTCACATTCCACGCAATGTCTTGTCATTGGGTTCAATAAGTTCATGGAAATTTAAAATTCCAGTATCAAACAAATGATAGAGAAATGATTTGGGTAGTTGATATACATATGATATATCATATCGAAGATAATCTCCTCCTTCTCAGTAGTACATTACAAATAGCTTAATAAGTTTAATGGATCCTTAATTAACCAATTCACTATAATGAAATTTTAAAATTTGAAGTTGGGTTTTAAATATCGTCAGGTTAATGCAGCCAAATCGTTGTCTCGTACATTTGTCTATATATGGTAGAATCATACTAGAACAATTGTTATGTTATTTTTAGTGAAAATTTTATTCTTAGCCTTCATAGTTTATTGGGATGTAGTTAGTAGGTCCACTAAATATATAAGTTGAAGAGTTTTTAATGAAAGGATTGGTAGAAGGATGACATTATGTTATCTAGAAACATTTTATGAGGGACTCATAATAATGAATTTACTAGAGGTCAACTTGATAATCTATATATATTATAAATAATAAATTATATAGTATATATAAATTCTAATATACCCTTGAAGAACTCAGGTACCCTATTTCAAAAAGTGATGCACTCATCCCCACACCCGTCCTTGAACCCACGTTTCCTGGCAACATAGGTTTAAATACAAAAAATTATCAATGCATTGTTAAGTTTCAAAATGGCCATATCAACTTAAAAATAATGTGACTGAATTTGAGGGATTATGGAGGTGGATGAAACTATTTTCATTTAACATAAAGATTTTAAATGTTTTGACTAAATAGTTCTAATATGTAAAACCCCTACATTTGTGCTTTTAAATATTGACTCTTTTTAGACATGGACTTAGTGTTGGATCGAATGGCTATGGAAGCCATGTTTAGACTTTTGTGATCATGTACTTATTTTAATTATTTTTGAAATAGTAAATAAATTATTTGGGAAAACTCATGAAATGTCTCTAGAGTTAAAATATTTCTTCCAAGCTTGGGAAAAATTGTTGGTGGTCAAGTCCATATGGTGGACCTTCCTTGAAATCTCCTAAAAATATCTCGGATAAAATAATTAGGAAAAAATAGATTTAACACATTGGGATATAAATATTATGTTAAACAACTTAGCTAGAGAAATATACTAAGTAGGATGGAATAAATCATTGTAGGATGAAAAATATTTCTTTAAAGAAAAGGGAAAATAATTTTAAAAATAAAAATAAACTAAAATGCCTAGGAAAAAAGATTGGTAGATATTAGAGCATGAGACTGCTATAAATATGCTCAGAAGAAAATTTATAATAATAAACCACCAAAGAATCAAATCAGTTGTTTATTCTAAAGGGAAAGAAAATATTAGCTTGGGGGTAACTCGAAGAGGCAGTTTATGGTTGGGAGGAACATCCTTGATACCTGAGTAATTCTAAAGCAGTAGTTACAATTAGAATTTTGTTGTGTTTCACTATTAATTTTGCATGATATTCAATAAGTGGATGTAGATTAGTGAAGGAAATGTATGTCACATACATTTGTAGTTGGATTAATTGTGCATTCCAATACGTGTATGTTCTCTAAAATATTAGTAGTTACTAACGACCATGTCAAATTGTCATTAATCATACATGAAATGAATTAAAATATGCAAATATGTGATTATATATGAAATTCTTTGAGCATGAAAGTATTTGTGTTAATTGATAAACCTATTCTCCTAGAAATTGGTGTAAATTGAATGTTTTTATATGCATAAATATAAAAAGCTGATTATGTGTATATATAATAGACATTGTTGTTTTATAGACTACACACACATGTATGATAGATATAAAATAATATCTAATGCATGTATGTCCAATTCTTCTTGATCTAATTTCAATATGTGGTTATAGAAGATGTACTCTGTTTTAGTTGCTAGGTGTATAACTTTTAAAGGAAAAAAGGGGAACTGTCTAATAGCACAATGCTAATCAAGTTGTTATCTAGCCATACGATATTTTATTCTTTTATTTTCTCTATTGTTAAATGAAGTACTCAATGGATTTCTCTAATATTTGGTGGCATGAGTAATGAAGCGTAGAGGTTAGAATGAACTCTCTAAAATATACCTTATTTATATCTCAACTATACAGATCTATATGTGACAGCCAAACCTATGTCCTTTCATGAAATTAAAATGGTCTACAAGTTGTAATAGTTATGCAAAAGGAGTCTATGATGTGCATTAAATATAAACTATGTTTATGAAAGAATTGTTCCATTATTTATAAGTACAGAGTGAGAAATTAAATGAAAATATCTAAGTAAACTAAATGAAAGGACTCATAACTTACTAACAAAATATAGGTGTTCCATTTATTTTTGGGTAGAACCAATAAATATGTAGTATGGTAATTGAAGAAGAAATTAAATTATGCAATGGGTTAAAAGAGTAGTGTCACTATAACCTATAGTGGTGAAATAAAAAAATACTCAAAGAGAGGTATGCCAATCACCTATGTGAAGACTAGTGGCTAAATTGAAATCATATAGTAGTATATCCAACCTAGAACATTGTATATGCAATTAAACTAAGAATAACATCTTAGTAACCATTTGTACTTATGGTACAACCATAGTGACCATTAGAGAAGACATTTATATACAAGGTATAATAGATTACTAAGTAACATATTAGAAAAAATGAAGAAAATGAAATAATAATGAAGAAAAGACTCTAAATTAATTCATTGAAAAACAAATATCAATTACAATCCATTTGAACATCATATTGTTAGATATTTTGAGTCTAAGGTTTTTTTATATACCAAAACCCTGTACAATTGTTTCAAAAGAAAACTAAACTAACAAGCCATAGTTATATTTTGTATATGGGTCCATGTATATGACTTGAAATCATAACAACGATGAACTCAACAAGTAACATGGATTAGAGAAAACATAAACACGAGTGACTATCCACATGGTAGCGGAGTGGAATAGGAACTGCCAACCTAGAAATGAGACCTTTGATTAGTTACTAAGGCCGATGGGAGAAGAGACATGAACCGTGCACAATTTTAATGTAAATATGAACATGGGTACCTACCATGAGTTCCACAAATGAAACAATGAAACTAGATTACAACCATGAGGAAAGAAAATTTGTTGATTTATGGTAGTGATTTGAGACCATTATAAAATATTTACTAAGTTTGTTGTCGATCTGGGGTACTCCTTACTGTTAATTTTTTGTAGGGAAACATTATTCTTTACTATGATAGTTGCATTTCATCATTAATACATTAACTTCACCACATATCATCATTATATTATTCATATCTACACAATTATAAATGACCATATGCAATTATATAGAAAGAAACAACATCACCATCATCATCAATGCAGCAGAATATAAAAGGAACCGTAGATGGAATCATGCACACACATAGATACACTAGTATTGGTATGATACCAGGGAAAAACCCACTATGGGGTGATCCCTTGCAAGTCTTCTTTTTCTTAGATTGTTCTCAAATGATACAACAAAAGAGAGTACAATGATTCATAAATTTAGCTATGTAGAAAAAAAATAATGATACCTATGAAACATATCCAATCATGCTAGGAGTCAAAATATTCATACTAATTGATGTAATATGTTGTCACAAGCTAATGTCAACTATTATATATTATTGTCACTGTGTTGAACACTATTGGGCATTGTTGTCACTATCAATGAACCCAATACATATGTTTGTAATAGACACTAACAAATGAGATCCATAGCTACAATTATGTATAATAGTATAGAGAAACCCATATCTATGATATCACTAAAGTCAACTGAAGCCAAGATTTCAAATTCTAGGTCTAAACTCAGGTCGCTTCCATTAAAACTATATGCGTGCAATTGAAACTCCTTGGTCCCTCTCTCAGATACTGTGTGAGGGTGACTATGACTATTGGGTCACTCTGAGGAAGACTCTATTCATGTGACCTCATTGAAAATCACCTAAAACCCTTGGTTTCTTCCTTGAAGTTACCTTGCATGTGTCTAGGACAACCTAGTCGCTCTCAGGACCACTCTCTGTGAGCCATGAGGGAACTATACCTTTATATCTACCTCTGAAGCCATAGTTGCTCTGAAAAGCCTCTATGCCAGCATCCAAGTGTCTATATCCACTATCATATGATTACGTGCCAGTGTCCAGGTACTAAAATTCATTGTTTTGTGCTAGCAACCGAGATCCAGAAGAACTTAACTCATAGCAAACCTTTCACCTATGATTTCAGACCCTTGCACAAACTCCTTCCATCGAACCTATGTGAACCAAGATAAAAGAGAAGAGAAGATGTTTCCAAATGATATTGAGGTATCTTCTATTTATAGGCTTTCCTGAGGGTTCACTTGGGGTTACTACTGACCCAAGAAACTAGTCATGTGATTAGGGTCAACCCATATCATAATACATGTATGAATAAAATAACTCATAAATTAACTTTTTATTAATCAAATTAGGTGTTAATTAGGTCTATTTTGGTCCTCTCAAAAGGAGGAATCCAATGCAATAATTATATCATTCATTTGAGTTGTCCAAGATGGAATTTTATGCTAGTTGAAAAAACTAACACTTACCGCCTAAAAGGTAGACCCAAAAAGTTGAGATAGGAAGGAAAAAGAGAGACCCAAGGTAGCACAAAAATAAAAATAATTACATAGTATTACATCCATTCGCATGCCCTATGAATTCACTCAAATGATAAAGGAAGGTGAGCCAACCTATAATAAATAATTAAGTCAAATAATTGAAATTTCCCCACCTTACACTGCCAAATTTGCAAAAGGATTTTCCCATTTGTCTGACCTTACTCGCAAGAGAATTGAGTGGCATAGCTAGGGTTTTATCATTGTGTTGAGCCTTGAAATGGACAGGATACATAAAAGAAATGGACTAGGTGAAAAAAATTCATCTATGAGAGGTGTGTTAGAACATAAAGAAATAGAATCCTTGGAGTTAGCCTGTTATGAAACTAGCTCTCAAAAAGATAGAAAAGATAGATCAACGCCTTAGAATTCAGCCTCTTCAAGGGGGCAACCTCCTTTACATTAAATAAATGAAAAATTCTTCGATGATTCAAATGACAAAACCTCCTTTCTATATATAGGAGTCTAAGGAGTCACAATATAACCCAACCAACCTAACAATAATAATATAAAGCCACAAAAATAAAAATAGAGGGATTCTATGGGGCACAGTAATAAAAATATGGGGACAATAGGGGAACGGCAATATTAATAAGGGATACAACTAAAATAATAATGGGGTAATCACTAGTATTATAGGGACCTAGCATTCCCCTCTTGTTCAAAAATAGTGTTGTCCTCAACACTTGAGTAGTTTTTGATGCTTCTATATAAAATTCTCATCCTCCCATGTGAAATCTTCAGTGGATAAGTTCTTCCACTTGATGAGATACTCAGAAATTGATCAATTTTGTAGCTGTCAAGTTTTTGTTTTTCTGACTGCTTCCAGTTCCAATATAATTTTTCCTTCCTCGTCAAGTTCTGGAAATATTGTTTGAACTAGAAGCTTGTTGCCTATAACCTTCTTTAAACATGAAACATCGAAAACTGGGTGCGCTCGAGACGCTGCAGGAAGCTCCAATTTGTATGCCATAGTACCAATCTTTTGCAACACCTTGTATGGACCATAATAATTTGGTGATAATTTATTATCCTTCTTTGCTTTCTTGAGGGACATTTGTTTATATGGTTGTAGCCGTAGGAATACCCAATAACCTACACCAAAACTTATTTCATTGTGATGTTGATCTGCTTGTTGTTTCATTTTATTCTGTGCCAACATGAGGGTGTCCTTTAAGAGTTGGAGGACTTGTTGTTGATGTTCGATGTGATGTTCCACTGCTTGAAAATTAGAATTTTCTCTTAAATATGATGTGATGGATGGTGGTGATATCCATAAAGTGCCATAAATTGGGTCATTTTTGTTTCTGTATGGAAGGAAGTGTTATACCACCATTTAGGCTGAGGCAACCATTTGACCGATTATGTCTATTTATTAGATACAAAGCAACAAAGATATCCTTCCAAACATTTGTTTACTATCTCAGTTTTCCCATCATATTGAGGATGATAAGATGAGCTATGAGCTAACTGAGTATCAACACAAGAAAATAATTTTGTCCAAAAATTTCTAGTGAAAATGGGATCTCTGTCACTTACAATAATCTTTGGGTTTCCATGTAGCCTTTTGAATTGCTTCCATAAATGCAGTAGAAACTATACTGGCTTTAAATGGATGTGATAATGCACAAAAGTGTGCATACTTGGTAAGTTTGTCAACTACCACCATGATGACACTCTTTCCCTTAGACTTGGGTAAACCTGTGATAAAATCCATTGAAACCTCCTCCCAATTTTGTCTTGGAATGGATAAAGGTTATAATAGACCTGGGGTCTTAATTGTTTCAACATTATTTTGTTGGAAAACCAAACATTCCGCCACAAAATTTTGAATATCTGATTTAAGGCCATCCCAAAAGAATTCCTTCTTAACCCTATGATAAGTTTTTAAAAATACTGAGTGCCCTCCTAAGGGAGAAGTGTGCAATTCCATAAGAATCTTTTGTTTGAGTTGCGAATTCTTCCAAAGGTATAAGCGATCTGTGTACCATAACGAATCATTTTGCCAGCTAAATGTATCAGATGCACTGGAATCTTGTTGTAACTTTCGAATAAGTGCCCACACTTCTTCATCATTCTTCCATTCCTCCCTTGCTTCGTTTATCCAATTTGGTTGGATAATAGACATGGCGTACAACAATGCTTCCACATCCTCATCCTTTCTTGAGAGTGCATCTGCCACCACATTTTGCTTCCCTTTTCTGTAGATGATTTCAAGTCATAAACAAACATCTTTGTGACCCACTTTTGTTGCTCTTCAGAGGATAATCTTTGTTCTAAAAAGTATTTAAGGCTATCATGATCCGTTTTTACCTTGAAATGTCTTCCCATTAGGTAGGGTCGCCATTTCTTAAGTGCATGGAGTATTGCCAACATTTCCTTCTCATAAATAGCTTTGTGTAAAAACTTTCCCTTGATTGGACGACTTTCAAAAGTAATGGGTCTTCATCTTGCATTAAAACAACACCAATTCCATTTCCTGAA
>APFE030695595.1:0-10104 GCA_000404065.3 Pinus taeda | reverse complement strand
ACATAAAGATGATTTTTGTATAAATCTTTGTCCATATACTGCTGCATTCTTTGGAATTGTTGGTTTTGCAGGGCAAAGGAGCGAAAGGGACGTGAAGGAGGGTTTGGACCCTTGAGGAACTACCCGAACGTAGGACCTGAGGTACGCTTCTCACCTTAGAAATAACTTTTTCTAGCATAATGGCTGTGTGTGTGCATGTTTCTTGATTTAGACAACTTTCAGTCTGCTAGGGTTCCACCCAAAAGCCCTAGGGGATAAAATCCAGCAACAAGGAGATTTCTTATAAACTCTTCATTTGTTAATGGTTTATGTTATATTTGTAATATATGACCATTTACAAGGAAAGTTACTTTCTCTTCATCAATGGTTCTGATTCTGACCACTCCATTATCAAAGACAGTTTCAATCACATCAAACCCAAGCCAATGAGTGTGAAATTTTCCTTGAAAATCTTTAAACTTTGAATCAAAAAGCAATGCCCAATCACCAAGCTGCAATTTTCTTTCTTTGATAAACTTATCATGCCACTTGGATCTTTGCTATTGGACTATATTGGTTCTATGAATAACATCTTGTCGTATCTCATCAAGTTCATTCAAATGCTCCATTCTTTGTCTTTTGGCTTCTGATAGATCAAGACCCAATTTGGCTACTGTTTTAAAAGTCTTTATCTAGAGCTCAATAAGAAACAAGACTCGCTTTCCATAAACAAGTTCATAAGGAATGCGTCTTGTTGTGTTTCTCCATGTGGTACGATATGCCCATAAAGCTTCTAGAAGCTTTTCTGCCCATTCCCTTCTATGCAGATGCACAATCTTAATTGCTTCAATTACTTTATTGGTAGATTCAACTTGTCCATTGGCTTGTGGGTGATATGGAGTAGACTTCCGATGTTTGATTTTTATTCCTCCATTATCTTTTGTACCAATTTGGATGTAAATTGAGTATTTTGATCTATCACAATTTCCCTTGGGACACCAAAATGAGTGAAAATATCCTCAAAAAGAAATGAAACTACAACATTTTTAGTAGCAAAAGGAAGTGCTTTAGCTTCTACCCATTTTGTGACATAATCTGTAGAAACAAGAATGCACCTTTTTTGTCTTGATGATGGATTGATTGGACCAACAAAATCCAAAGCCCATTTTTTAAAAGGTTCAATAAGTACCTGAGGTTATAGAGGCATTTAATCCAAAGGAACAGGTTTGCCCATTCTTTGACAACTATCACATCTCTTAACATATTCTTTGGCGTCCTTAAAAAGAGAAGGCCAATAATGTCCTAAGAGAATGAATCTATAGGAAGTTCTTTTATCAGTGAAATGTCCTCCACATGGTTCATCATGACAAGCTTTTAATATATCTGGTACTTCATCCTTTATAACACATCTTTAAATGATTAAGTCGGGTCCCATTTTGTACAATTCTTCATTTATCCATGAATAAGATGCACTAGTTTGAATATCTTTCATTTTCTTTTGAGGAGACAAGTAAGATGGTAACTTCCCTGTGGACAAATAATTAGCAATATCTGCAAACCTAGGAGATTTAACAGATATTGCAAAAAGATATTCATCAGGAAAATTATCTTCTATGGGAACATCGTTATTATCATTTTGGATTCTAGATAGAAAATCAGCAATTGTGTTTTCCTTTACAAGTCTATCGAAAATGATAATGTTGAATTATTGTAATAATAATAACCATCTTGTAATTCTTCCATTAGTAATTGATTTATTCATTAAAAATATAATTGCATAATGGTTGGTGTGAATGAAAGTTCCATAACCAATGATATAATCTCTGAATTTATTGATGACATGTACAATAGCTAAAAAATCCTTTTATGCTACAGTGTAATTCAACTTTGTAGGGGGCAAATTTTTGCTTGTATAGTAAATGGTATAAGGAGTTAAATATTTATGTCCTAATACAACTCCTAAAGTTATATCTTAGGCATTAGTTGAAATGTGAAAAGGTAGTTTCCAGTTTGGTCCTCTTAAAATGGGTGCTTCGGAAAACTTTTCTTTCAATGTTTCAAAGGTTTTATGGCAGTCAGAATTCCAGATGAAATCACAATCTTTTGTAAGCAATTTGAAAAGTGGAGAGACTATCTTCGTAAAGTTTTCTATAAATATTCTATAATATCCAGTAAAACCAAGAAAACTTCTAACATCTCTTTGACAAGTTGGAACTGGTAATTTAGAAATGACTTCTACCTTAGTTGCATCCACTTTGATTCCATTTCCTGAAATATGGTGGCCTAAAGCAATTCCCTCGGTGAACATCATAAAACGTTTTTCATGGCTTAATGAGAGGTTTGCTTCTTTAGACCTAATGAGAATTTTTTCCAAATTTTAAAGAGCTTCTTCAAAAGGGTTTCCATAGACAGTAAAATCATCCATGTAAACTTCCACACAATCATGAATTAGATCAAAAAAAAAAAACTACCCTTTGGAATGTTGCAGATGCATTACATAACCCAAAAGCAAGTACTCAATAAGCATAAGTTCCCCATGGATAGGTAAAAGTTGTTTTATCTTGATATTATGGAGCTACTTGGATTTGGTTATATCCACTTATACCATCTAAAAATGAAAAATACTTTTTCTCTACCAAAGTATCAAGGACTTGATCTACAAAAGGAAATGGAAAATGATCTTTTAAAGTAGCTTTATTCAATTCCCTATAATCAATGCATACTCTCCATTTTCCATTCTTTTTTGAAACAATTACCAAAGGTGAGACCCACTGGCTATCTGATATTGGATAAATGAAATTCATATTTAACATTTTTTGTAATTCCTCTTTAATAATTTCCCTTACGTTTGGATTCATCATCCTCTGGGGTTGTGAGACTAGTCTAGCATTTTCTTCAATATAAATATGATGCATACAAGTGTTAGGATCAATTCCTTTCATATCAGTATATTCCTATGCGTAAGTAAAGGAATGTTCTTGTAACCTCTTTACTAATTCTTTCTTTTGAGATTCTTCCAAATTATCATTGATATTCAAAGTTTTCCCTGGAAAAAATTCTATTAAAGAATTTCCAAATTTCTCCATAGAATGTAAAGCCATTTGACGAGATGATAGATATTCAATATTACTTTGTTCTTGAAAACTTTGATTTCATTCACAATATGAGGAAGATTCATTATTTTCTATTAAATTTAAAATTTGATCTTTTTCATCTATTTGTGAGGTAGCAAAAATTGGTCGTATATCAAAGTTTTCATTATCATCATATATCCATGCTTCACTTTCTACTTCTATTGTTGTTTTTGTTTTTGTAGGAGGATATAATGTGAATTTTTTTATCGAACTTCCATCAGAGATAAACATATCACCAGATCTACAACGTATAAAAGCATCAGTTGTAGCTAACCATGGTCTACCTAGAATAAATGGTTGTCCTCCTAGATTATTCTTGGGTGTCAAGATCATGAAGTCAACATGATATTCCCAAGAATCTAAGGATACGAATATGTCTTCTAACACACTGTCAGATATTGATAGTAGATCTATTTGCTAATTGCAATAGTGTAGGTGTATATTGAAGATTAGGAAATTTTAGTTGATTCATAGTTTGTTTACTCATGATATTTATGGCTGCTCCTAAATCAATGAATGTATTTGGAATATCAACGCCATTAATGTTTGTTTTCACATTGGGACTTCCTGGATCTAGATATTTCTGAACTGTTGTTTTTCCCATCATGATATCTGCGATTTTCCCAACTAATTGGATTCTTTTAACTTCTTTTCTTTTTCTTCCTAGTTTTCTAATACTTAACTCCCTACTTGTCTTTGCAAATATTGGTATTTCTTTGATAGCTTGTAATAAAGGAATTTTTATACAAGCATTCTTCAGTTCATCTATCATATCATAATTAGACAACACAATATGTTTTTCTATCCCTTTGTCAATTTTCAACCTTTCAGGAAAAGGTGGATTTTGAACAGAAGCTTAAGGTTGTTCTATAATGGGAGTTGAGTTTACCAGAGTATCATCAGAATGTACAGGGGTGGTTTGTTTTTGAGGATTTTCCTCTTGATGAAGAGATGTCTCTTTCTTAGAGAGGTTATCCTTCTCATATTTGTAGATAACAACAGATGGTGACTTCTTTTCCAATACTCTACCACATCTAAGTTGGACATTGTTTAGATCTAATAGATTTATCATGTAAGTTTGGAAATTTTTCCCTTCTATGTTGTAAATATGCTGTGAGTTTTTATTATTTGGATTTGAAATTGGCTAAGTAGGCAGTTGATTTTGTTTTTGTGGAAATGGTAATGAAAGTTGTGGATTTGGATTTTGAGGTCGAGAGGGTTGAACAGGTTGAGGAAAATATTGTGGTGGAAAAATAGGATAAGGTTGTTGAAATTGAGGCTATTGAGGATACTTTCCATAAGGGATTTTCCATCCTTGTGCCTAAGGTTGAGTCCAAGGTTCCCAAGGCATGGGTGTAGTCCAATTATTTTGTGATGGTTGTGCATATGTTTGAGTGTTGAAACCTTGAGTCATATTCGATTGTGAATTTTACCATGGTATCTTCACAACAAAACAAAGAGGTTCTACTTGAGTTGGCATTACTTCCTCTTGATAGACAGCTTTAAGACCCAATATTGAAGGGAATTCCTTTATATCATGATTTTCTGCACATATAACACAAGTTTCTACACTTCTTAACTCAAGTGGGCATTCTGTCAAGGTATTCTTCTTTCTACATTTTGGACAAAAGATAGATAATGCAAAATTTTTAGCCTTTTTCATGTTTTGTATTTTAAGGGTATCTATTTGTTCACTAAGACTCCCCAAAATATCCGTTTTGAAATGATCAAGCAAATTTCCTATTTCAGCCCTACTTACTATCCCAGCTAAATATTTATTAATCCTAGACATAATAGGATCTCTTGGATTTTTCCTCGTTCTTGCCTTTCCTCTTGAAATGTGTATGCATAACTCACAAATATCTCTAAATGATAAATAAGAAATATCTCCTTTACCCATCAAATTGAGAAGATTTGTCCACTCATCTTTGATAGATTTGAGCAAGAGAGCTTTCAAATTTTCTTCATCTAGATTATGCATTTTAGCCCTTTTTATATTATAGCAAATCTTTCAATGAAATCTTCAAGATTTTCATCTTCTTTTTGCATCATTTCAAAGGCTTATTCTTTAAGGTTATGGGGCATACAATAATCCTTGTATTTTTATAAGAACACATTTTTCATTTCTTTCCATGTTCTTATAGAATGTGCTCCTAAGCCCATAAACCATTATAATGTTCCATATTTAAGATGGCTGGAAACAATTTCAACTTTTGAGTATCAATCAAGTAGTCATAGGATCTAGAAAAGACTTCAAACTCAAAGAGAAATGTTTCAGGATCCTCATTTATAATCCATGGAAATTAGGAGGATAGAAGGTGAGATATTTTTCATTGTGGTCGTGGTATCTTCATCAAAGATGGGAAATCCAAAATGTTCTAGATCTCCTCTACCAACTCCTCTTCCTCTTCCTCCACATCTTCCTCCACCTCTTCCACCTCCTCTATTTCCTACTCTTCCACCTCCAATCCTATGTTCACCATTCACATTATATTCTTCTCCTTCCCCCTATGCCATTGTAGATTCCTCGGAGCTAATATAACGTTTCAAAATTGTATTCTCTAGTTCCTCCTCTGGTTCTTCTATCAATGGAATGTGAAAATCGATTTCTTCTTCTTCTTCTTCTTCTTCACTAGGGATTTCTAGTTCTTGTCCTAGAAGTTGTTCTCCAATTGAAGATAGAAATATTACTCCTGTTGGGATGTACGACCTTTTCTTCTACTACAACTTCAATAGAGGAAGTTGGTGAATCTTTAGGTTGGATTTCAGATCTATGTACCTCAGGAAGTCTATGTCTGCCTGCAGGAGTTTGGGTGGATGGTGTGTCACTATAAGGTCGTGGGGGGTGAGTGATGGTGTTGGAATTAAACTCCTACCTCTACTTACGAATCTACCTCTAGAATCTTTTTCCCTATATATATATAATGAAAAGAAAAAGACTCCTAGATACACTTCCCCAGCAACGGTGCCAAAAGCCAAGATGTTTGGTAATTTATTTATGTGAAATTACTACATAAATTATCGACAATGGGTAGTATACTCATGAAGTGTATGTGCACTATATGTACTAGAAGTCCTTATTATTCAAGCAATTCCTAGATTAAATTGAGATATCGAGATGCACATGTTTTCTCTAACAACTATCACTCTTACATGAAAGTAAATATGTCACATTTAACATAGATGAAACTAAGTTTATCACACTTGCTTGAAATAAATCTTACATAAATGAAAATAAATTTGTCACACTTGCTTAAAAGAAATATCACACTAGAATTATCACACTTGCTCAAAAGAAATATCACACTTGTAGAAATAAAGTTACTCTAAAATAAAAGGCGAAATAATCAAACCCAAATTCCTTTCAATAGAAAACAAAATTAATCTAAAATATCACACTTAATAGAAATCTTCTTCACTCAAATCTAACATAAACTTAGATGTAACTCAAACTATACTACAAATCCTAAATCGATCCATACTCTGCAATATTACTTTTCATGTGCATAAGAGATCTCGACTTCACTCTTCATCCTACAACAAAATGATTAAACAAATCTTGTTTTAAAATCAATCCTAAACATTCATTCAAAATTGAAACTGGACAATTAGATAAACTAATTAAACATTGTATAAAATGCAGAATTGAATTGTTAATAAAAAACAATAAAACCTTACAACTCCAGGGGCCCTCCTGCGAGATGTAGGTAACAACACGACTTCTTCAAAGGATTATATATGCATTGAGATAACACACAACAGAATGATAAAAATCGCCTTTATAAATGCAAATAGAGTTTCAAAAACAATAATATTTAGGTATGTGTTTCTCATGCCGAGAGGTAGATTTATAACCTCTATCAATAATTGTTTTAGAGATTTACGAGCCTATCCTACTCGAGAGAGACTAAAAATAACATAAAAAAAGATAATATCTCATTATTTCCTCATGATTTGCTATTGGAGAAGAAAATCCTAAGGCTAAATATATGCTTCCATTAATTTTCTTGCTCACCTGATTTGCCTTCGGCTCCTTCTTCGTTGGTTGACTTCCACGTTGACTGGGCCTATGTGGTGTTCTTATCATCCATCCAAATCATGAATATAGGTAAATAATGTTATGCCAGCTATTAGCCACCTTCCCATATGTCTTGTTCCTCGGTTGGAGTTTTGGAACCCATCGAACCTTCAACTATGCCGCAGAATCAATCATTAGTTGCAGAATTGGTGTAATTCAGTAGCTTATGCAAATATTGAGTTAAATAATAAAGAACAATGAAACTTATGAAATAAAAGATGCTTAAGTACATGCTATTTCCATGAACCTTGTAAATTGATGCTCAATTAGAGTTATTAGAGTCGAAAAGAGGGAGGATAGAGTGTAAGAAGGTTGTCAAGAAAAGACAATTTTGGGCTTCAACAAATTTCTTGAGCCCACATCCATAACACCGAACCAGAGATGTTTGCATAATATATGAGCCTTTCCTCTTGTGGCATGAGATGGGTGTACTTCCCCAACCAAATATACTTCCATAATTCATCGCTCCCATCTCCACCATAATTTAGCCCCTAAGGCAACACTTAGTGTTTTTGGATCACATAGAGCTAGCCCCCAACCAAATTTGGCAGACATATTGTTTCCCATGCCACCAAGGACCACCTCTTTTCCTTGTTGGAGCCTGTTGTGGCCACCAAGAACCCCCCTCCTTATATAGTGTTATTGTTAATATTAAATAAGTGGGGATCCTTAGTCAAAAAAATTAAAAAATCAATTAGTTCTTATATTTCCTTTTGGATAAAGCTTACCATCATGAAATTAGGAAAATACCTTTGAAAAATCTAAAAAATCTTAAGTTTCATGATGAAGAAAGGAAAGTCACTCCTTAAGAAATATCGCATCGCGCAAAGAATGATAGGATACCTTCTCATGAGCTAAAATTTTAAAAATGTGAGATTGCGACGCAAAACTCCATCGCATCGCATACATTAATAAGCACTCACATTGGAAAACCTCAAAATCGCCGATATGCGATATCGCATATCGCATATCGCAAAATCGCATAAAATACACATAACGATTAAACAATATTGTGATATTGCGATCTGCGATATTGCGACCTTGTGATCAAGCTCTAATGATATTGCGATAATATGATGTAGTGATATAGCGATAATGTGATGTTGCGATCTGCGATAATGCGATGCAAATCGCAGAATCATTCCAAAGCAGATTTTCCTGGCTCAATATTCAAGAAAAAACTTTTTCCATAAACCAAGAAATGGTCACGCGCTTTAATGTTAATTAATGAGTTATATGCCAGTTGTTAATAAAATATGGTTTTGTGTTTATCGAAGAGCCAGTTCACGTAAGGTAGCGTGTGTTTGCATATATTTGGCATTTAAAGCTTTCTTGTCATTATTTTTATCATTACTTTCACCTCATTTGTAAACTGCTGGATAGAAGAACAAAAGGTTATACAGAGCAGTATGCAGGAAACTATGAGGAGGAAAGGCAGGACTCCAAACTTCATCTGGGAAGGCACGCTTGATCTACTTAAGGAAGAGAATCCTAAGGTAATGGGATTTGTGGCTACTACAAGCCCATCAAGGTCATCTGAAACATCAATTACAGAGTTAGCTCGTTCATTCCTACACTGGATAGCGGCAAGGCCCCAAATTCTCACATACACAGACAGTGTTGATAACAAAAATGAACAGTTTAAGACTCAGGTCAAAAGTTTGTGGAATTATTATCTTCACAAAGTTTGAGCTTTATATCTCCCAAAAGGCGCAAAAGGCGAAAAGCGCGTCAAGGAAGCCCGAATCAAGAAACAAAGGCAGTTTCCGATGTGCGATTAGCGCCTAGCGCTAATCGGTGAGAAAATTGCTCGAAAAGGAAATCTTCCAATTGCTCAGTTACCTGCAAACCCCCAAAAATTGCAAGAAGCGACGATAGAAACAAACTGGAAACAAAAAGCTAAAGAAAAGGCAGAAGCAATTTCAGGGTTAATCAAGTTAAATTCAGAATAATACTGGGCATACATGGTAAAGTCATATAGTCAGCAGATGATTCCCAAATACGTCATCAATTCTGCCGAAAAGATGGCGCCAGATCTTGCTAATTCTTTTTTCTCAACAAAATCATAAACTGAAGTTGGTCAACCGACTCTTCTCAAGCAAATGCTGAATGCTTGCGATATTAAGGACCAAATACAGAAATAGTTAGATGTTAGATTTAATTTTAGAAATAGTTTTATTTTATTTTTTGCTTAGAAAAAGGACGGTCATTTAAACCGCATCCTGAATTTATGTAATAAGTTATTTTTAGTTTTAGTTAGTAGTATTTAAACCCTTCTCATGCATTTAGAGAAGGGTCCAGAAATTTGTCAAAAACGTGTCCTCGGAACATGCACTTTTGCACCCTCCGAGGAGGTTTTGATGAATGAATGGAACAACATTTGTTAATGTTTGCATTTAATATCTGCTACTGATGTTGCACTTCTGTACTCTTAGTGGATGTTAGATCAAGGAGAGATAAATCATTGTCGCTTGAAGCTCATGAGTAGGACTAGTTATAAATGGTACTTTTATCTCTTAACCATTTCTGCTTATGTGTTAAAGTGATATTTAGTTTTAGTTGTTTATATATTAATGTATGAATCCCTGAGTTATCATTTGGCACTTTTGTACGGTGATAGCTATTTATTTATGCTTAATGTATGAATAGTTCATTATGCGATATGCTTTTCACAACTGTTTCGTCTAACTTTTTATACGAAGTGGTTCATCTTTATTGAATTCTTTTCTCATAATAGCTTAATGATCTTTATTACCAGTTGTTATTTGAAATCTTTTTAGATCGCATAGTAGAATAATTACACCCTGGGTTAGTATAGACTTAGATGTTTTCTGCTTATTAGAATACAATAGCATAGCACTAGATTAAAGTTAGAATTAGAACATCTTAATTAGGAATCATTAGATCAGAAAC
>APFE030695593.1:0-26367 GCA_000404065.3 Pinus taeda | reverse complement strand
TCAAACAAAGGATGGATCTACAGCAACAACTTTAGATGAAAGAGAATAATGAGGTTGCTCAACAGAGCATCTAACAACAGATGAATTCTACTAAAACTACCATTACAACTAACAGAAAAATAATCATGAGAGTAGCATCATTATGGATGAATTCCTAACATATCACTTAGATAATGCTGAGACAAAGGAGAAAAACATAATGTGTAAATGAATTATTGGAGAAAAAACATATTGAACATTTAACCACCGTGATGAATCCCAGGCCTAAAGGGAAAAAACTGCTTTATTATGATATTCAATAAAAATTTACATAGTCCAAATGCTTCTTTGCTGCCAAAATCCAATCTCTACACTATGAAATTCATAAAATATATACATTTTCTCATCCCTATACTAAGGGAATTGAGCTCAACCATGTTCTTCAAAATCGAATCAGTTACATTAAACTTGGACTGAATTTCTGAAAATAGGTGTTGAAGATGAACCCGTATCTACTAAACCATAGCACCTGTTACAAAACTAAAATTTTTGAAATTCGTTTCTAGTTTCTCGAAATCTGTGCGACCAAATCATCTCTAAAATAGAAAATCATTAAAAACTTAAATCTGTGAAAATGAGCTATAAAGATCTAGTCGCATATTCAAATTCCCAACACCTGTGGATAAACTGAAAGAGGTTTTTGTTATATGGCTCGTGGTTAACAAAAAAATCCTTAGGTTTTTCAAAATTACTTTCCATATGTTTTAAAATGGCACTGCACTAAAATGACTAAAACAGTAAAAAATATGAAAAAATTTCTTTGTTTCAATGTAGGCTCCAAATATCACTGCATATCTCCCACAAAAGTAGCACATGTGCATAAACTAAAGGAGCCTTTTGTTATTTGGTATGTGATGGACAAAAACATCTTTCACTTTTGAAAAGTTTCTTACCATTATTTCAAAAACTGATCTTGTACTAAACTTGTCATTGTATGTAGCAACTAACCTCAAAACATGGATAACCAAGAATCACTCATTCATTTCGATCATATCTTCTGATCCAGAAACCGGTTACAGTAGTGTGATATACCGTTGGAAATATTTTTCTGAGCTTCTTCTGATGGACACATTTGTGACATGTTTTGTGTTGAATATCATCTGTAAAACATTTAACCAAACCAAACCTAGTAAGAGCTCATGTTGATCCCTGGTGACAGGCTACAAAGACTGGCACTAACAGTGCCTATGTTACTCATGCCATGAATTGATAATATTGCTAGAATACATAGACACTGAGGAAATCAGGGAGAACATAACAGTCAAACATGTAAACAAAACAAGTTTAATAAGGAGTTCACCCAATGCTCCTAGGCTACGTCTCCTGGTCTAGCCTTTTAGTGGTGGCCTCTCTATTATGTTTTCAAGCAGAGCTTTTACAACACTGAACTTGATTCGAGACTCACAAAATTGAATGAAGTCAGTAGGAATGGAGTGCACAGACTCTCCTTACTAAAACTTGGCTTCTGAGGGTCACAGTTGTATGGGAGGCCTATGCCGAGAAGTTTGTTTGAAGCTCTCAAGCCTTCAATGGAGTACACAGACTCTCTGACTCTCTTTGGCTTTGTCTGGCTCGATGCTGCGTTCAGGTCAGCTCGACTTCTACTCTTTGTTCTCTACTATTAGCTTCCCACGTCTAGCTAACTCTTGTCTGCTTCTCTGTGTTCTTTTTTGCTTTTGTCAGGTCATGGCTTTAAAGCCAGTCTGTTCTTTTGACTATTCATTTCTGCTTCCCAACCTTTTGGTTTTCTTACCTCTGTCCGTTCAAATTCCTCTACTCTGCGTCATCATCACCGGGTAATGCCTCGTAGAGAGGTGGCCACCTGTTTCCTGAAGAAATGGGTGTTAGATTCCTCGAATCATTTTTGAATGGCCATTAATTCTGTTTTCTTCAAGATCGCGTGTGAATCATGAATCGTTTACCAACTCATCATCCACATCGGATTTCAAATCCCCTTCCATTTTGCTTTTTGACCTATCAAATTTAGTCAGTCATCGGGATGCATCTCCGCCATTGATCTAGGCCCCCCAGATCCTACCGTCATCCTTCATATCGAGCGGACAAGTCACACGGTGTTTACCCATCTGATGTGGTTGGCTTTCTCTCTCATCCACTGGACGCGTGTTGCTTCATGTGTGGCATCGAGCGGGACTCAGTCAAAACTATTTACTACCTTGAGGCTTTCCAATATCCAGCTGGTTTGTGGAATCCTGCGCTATGGAACCGAATGCATTACTTTTGTGAATTTTATAGCGATTTCGAGTCCAAGTGCTTAGGGGCTTTCCTTCACTAAGGGGGACTCCCTATGATATCTGATTAGTGCTTTAGCCTTAATCATGTATCATAAACCACCTTTGTTTCTTTATTTGGCCTCTCGTTTTCCAGTTTGCACCAATGTGCGTTACCATGGGCCAACGGTCTGTGCGCTCAACCGAAGGTCCTCATTGCTTCGCTTTGGCCACAACTGCAACTGTTTACGAGGATTCCTTCTGATAGCTTTGATTTTTCTAAGACTTGTATCCTTTAGCATAATTTGAAATAGTCATGAAAACTTAGAGATTTTTTTAGGATCCAATTCGGATCACATCCTTCCCAATGAAAAAGATTTTGGACCACCAAAAGTTGGTTTTCTTTTAAGCATCAATCAAGTGAGGGTATTGCTTCCTCGCTTGCTAAATTTATATCCAGTTCGCATTGCCTAGCTTTGAACCTTTGAGTCCAATCCTGAGGTATTCAACATCCCTTCTGCACGTAGTTCTTACCTTCGTGTCATGAACTGTATTTTCCTGCAATTTATTAAGATATTCAGGCAACAGATCATCAATAGAAGGCAATTGATTCTGCTTTTCGGGATCTTCGATTAATGAAGGTTCAAATAGTCTCAAGCTGTCTGCATTAACAACTGAGTAGATGTGCATGTAAGCTGGTAGATCAAGGTGAAAATCATTCTCGCCAATTTTCTTGTGTATATTGAAAGGTCCATACCTTATTGGCTTTAGCTTCTTACCTTCACCTTGCATTTCATCTTTGCAGATATATAGCCACACTTGATCACCAACTTGGAAGCTATGCTCCATCTGATGCTTGTCATGCTTTGCCTTGTACTTGGCTTGGATCTTTTCCAAATATTCCTGTACTGCCTAGTGAATCTCTTGGATTTGTTCAATGAACTTGGTTCCCTTGTCCACATCACTGTGTCCATCAACTATTATGTCTTTACCAAAGACAAAATCCAAGGGTGATCTTGGTGTGAAACCAAAACAGGTCTCGAAAGGAGATCTCTGGGCAGAAGAATGTTTAGCTCAGTTGTAAGCATGCTGCACATAACATAAATGTTCATCACAAAGTTTGGGATGCTTGCTGCAATATCCTCTGAGCAACTTGATCACTATCATATTTACAACTTCGATTTGGTCATCTGTTTGCGGATGAAAATTTGTGCTCTTCTTCAGCCCGGTGTCCATAAACTCCCACAAACTTGACCAAAATTTTCCAACAATTCGGGTATCTCAATTAGATATTATGGAAGTGGGTAATCCAAAATAGACCCATACATGCTGGAAGAAAAACTTTGCAGTTTGTTCAGCTGTAATCAACTTGTTACAAGGTATTAAAATACACATTTTACTGAACCTATCCACAAAAACATATAAATAGTCATGATCTTTCCTATATTTAGGCAGTCCTCCAATAAAGTCCACGGAAACACTTTCCCAAGGATGAGAAGGAACTGGTAGTGGAGTGTACAAGCCTAGTTTTCTATTGTTGGGCTTGCTTTTAGCACACATGGTACACCCTCTTACATATCTAGAAACAATCTCATTCATTTTTGGCCAATAACAAAATCTTTGTAGCTATGCAACTGTTTTACTTACACCAAAGTGACCTGATATTGGAGAAGTGTGTGCTTCTCGAATTATCTTTACTCTTTCAGTTTGTGGAATGCATAGCTTGCCCAAATTGGTACCGGATTTGTCTACATGATAATCCAATTTTCTACTCATTTTTCTGGACTTAAGTTGCTTATACATCTTTAAAATTTATCTTTGAGCATATTGTCAATGTAGCTCTCATGCAATTACTGAATTATTTAAGTTAGTGATGCATTTATAATGGTCTGACAACATATCTACAACTTTATTTTGTATGCCCTTTTTATATCTGATGACTAAATGAAATTGTTGTAGAAAACCCATCCATCTATAATGTCTTGATTGCTGCAACTTAGTTTGGGAGTGTAGATATTGAAGTGGATGATGATATGATTAGTATGTATAACTATCTCTTTTCCCATTAAGTAATGTTTCCACTTTTTCTCACTCTGTACTAATGCATACGATTCTTTATCATATGTGGGATAGCTAACTACTGCAAAATTAAATGTCTCAAAACGATAACATATGGGTTTACCGTGCTGCATCAACACTGCTCCCATGGAATAGTCATTGGCATCTGTTTCAATCTCAAATGGTATTTGAAGATCGGGCTATGCTAGTACTGGTGTTGTACTAATATTTTCTTTCAAGTTGTCAAAGGCTTTATGTTGTTTGCCTCCCCACTAAAACACCTTGTTCAATCCTGGTAAAGCATGTAAGGGAGCTACAACTAAGGAAAAGTTAGAAATAAACTTTCTCCAATATTGTGTTGCTCCTAAGAAGCTTCTAACTTCTGTAGCAGATTTGGGTTTACGCCAGTTTACAATGACTACAACCTTAGAAGGATCTATCTTCAATTCACCACCCGCTACTACATGTCCCAAATAATTCAAAGATGTTTTGCCAAATTCACATTTTGAGAGTTTAACATAAAGATTTTCTCTTTTCAAAACATCTAGAGTCTGCTTAACATGATTTAAATGTTCTTGCCACATTTTTCTAGATATAATAATGTCATCCAGATATATAATAACAAAATCATCAAGAAAAGGTCGGAGTACATCATTCATTACTCTCATGAAAGTAGCAGGAGCATTAGTTAAGCCAAAAGGCATAACCTACCACTCATACAATCCTTGTTTTGTTTTGAAAGTAGTCTTCCATGCATCTTGCTCTACAACTCTAACCTGATGATAGCCACTATGCAAGTCTAACTTGGAAAAATAAACAACTTTTTCAACTGATCTAATAGATCATCTATGCAAGGCAGGGGATAACGATTTTTATCGTTATCTTATTCTGTGCTTGGTAATCAATGCACATTCTCCACAAGCCATCTTTCTTTCTCACCAGAACAATTGGAGACCCACATGGTGATGTTCTAGGTCTGATGAACCCCTTCTCGATCAGCTCTTATACCTGCTTCTTGATTTATGCATTCTCTAAAGTGGACAATCATACCTCATAAGCTCAAGAATAATTATGAGGTCTTACAATATATGTGATTCCATCTTTAACAAGTAGATACTTGTTTTCAGCTCTATAGAAAATAGCGTTTCTATCATACAAGTAAGGACTTCCTAAAACAATTCTACATATATCCAAAGGAACTATATCTAACTCAACCTCATCTAGAAATGTTGACCCAGAAGAAAACTTAAGTTTACATTGTCTAGTCACTTGTAGCTTTGTTTTATCACTTAACCAACCTAATGGATATGGTTTCTTATGAGGTGTGGTTAGTAAATCCAACTTCTTTAAAATTGCTTCAAAAATTAAATTTACTTGTGAGCCACTATCAAACAAAGTATCAATCTTTTGATTATTGGAAATAACTCAAATATGAAAAGGCTCATGTCTTTTTCTCTCATTTTCTTCATTATCAGTACATTGTACAAAATTACTAGTAGATGTTTCAGAATTTTTACCTTTTATACCTGTGGTTGTGATTGTTGCTTCATCTCCTGAGTCTGACCCCAAATCATTTTGAATATTTGCAGCAATCTACTCCTTCTTGCCCTTGAACTTCTTAAGTTTCAGGTCTAAGTGTAGAATCTAGCAGTGTTCATCATCATGCCCATCCTTCTTACAGTGAGTGCATTAAGACTTGCTTTTCTGTACAATGTTTGTCTTCCTCTCTTTCCATTTCTGTTTTCTTTTCTCCTTATTTTTTCTTGCAGTGGGTTTGGATGATCCCACAATTTCTAGGTTCCCATTCTTACCTCTAGCTTCTAGATGCGTAGCCTGAACAAACACATCATCTATGCTAGTGGGATTAAACATGAGGATAGTGTGCCTTATGTAGCTGTGTAGACCACCTATATACTTCAACAGAGTCTTAGGTGAGTCTAAAGAAATTCCTAGAAACAAAGCTATTTTCCTAAATTCTTGGGTGTAACCTTATACACTTTGCCCTTTTAGTTGTCGAACGGTTTTCGAGCTCATCATGGCTTGCTGCATGTAGGCTATTGGATAGAATTGATTTTTAATTGCATAAAAAAATTCACTCCAAACATAAATTACCTTACCATGTTTCTTCATGGTAGCTACCTTCCCACCATACCAAGGCAGTGCCTCCAAAGCATAGGCTAGCTAGTTGAATCTTACTCTTGTCTGAGTCAATGCTCTGCACTCTACAATAAACATCAATTTGTCTGATCCAATTATCCAACTTATCTGCATTCAACTCTCCATCATATATTGGTAAATCAAATTTAACATCTAATTTAATCAAATATGTCTTCTTTTTATTTTCAGGGTTATTACGAAGCGTGAGGAATTTTTCTTCTTTCTGTTTGCCTTTAGAGTGGTCATGGAGGAGAGATTCTTCTAATCCTTTATCTTGTTTGGAGTTTGATTAATCTTCATCTCTATCTTTCAAAAATTCCCTATACATTTCCTCCACCATGGATCTCATGGTCATACAACTATCCATGAACTGGGAGTCTGATTCTAAGAGATTTTCTTTAGACATTTTCCTCTTAGAATAGTCTCCTCAAATTCCCCAGTTAGTTTCAGCCAACTCTCCTTCTCCTAACTTAAGCTTTGATCTAGTTAGCATTCAACAACAAGATCCAGCACAAGTTTGTATAACCTTAGTAACCTAGAGCTCTAATACCACTTGATCTGGAATTTATCCAAGACAAAGAATTAAAGGTATTATAGACTCGTGTGCATGGATGTGCCTATGTTACTTATGCAACGAATTGATAATATTGCTAGAATACATAGACATTGAGGTAATCAAAGAAAACATAAAATTCAAACATTTAAACAAAACAAGTTTAATAAGGAGTTCACCCAATGCTCCTGGGCTACATCTCTTGATCTGGCATTTCAGTGGTGGCCTCTCTATTATGTTTTCAAGTAGATATTTTACAACAGTGAGCTCGATTCGAGACTCACTAAATAGAACGAAGTCAGTAGGAATGGAGTGCATACGCTCTCCTTACTGAAACTCAACCTCTCAGGGTCAGAATAGTATGACAGGCCTATGCCGAGGAGTTTGCTTGAACCTTTCAAGCCTTTAATGGAGTACACAGACTCTCTAACTCTCTCTAGCTTTGTCTGGCTTGATGCAACCTTCAGGTCAACATGGCTTCTACTCTTTGTTCTTTGCTATAAGCTTCCCACGTCTAACTAACTCTTGTCTGCCTCTCTATGTTTTTTCTTGCTTCTGTTAGGTCATGGATTTAAAGCCAGTCTATTCTTTTGACTGTCTGTTTTCACTTCCCAGCCTTCTAGTTTCCTTACCTCTGTCCATTTGAATTCCTCTACTCTGCGTCATTGTCACTAGGTAACGCCTTGCAGGGAGGTGGTCACCTATTTCCTGATGAACTGGGTGTCAGATTCCTCGAATCATTTTTGAATGGCCGTTAATTCCATTTGCTTCAAGATCGCCTACAAATCATGAATCATTTTCCAACTCATCATCGACGTCGGATTTCAAATCCCCTGTCATCTTGCTTTTTGACCTATCAAATCTGGTGATTCATCGGAATGCATCTCTGCTGTTTATGTGGGCCCCCCAAATCCTATGGTCGTCCTTCATATCGGGCAGACAAGTTGCATGTTGTTTACCTGTCCGATGCGGGCAGTTTTCTCTCTCATCCACTGGACGCGTGTCACTCGATGTGTGGCATCAGGCGAGACTCAGTCAAAACTTCTTACCACCTCAAGGCCTTCCGATATCCTTCAAAATTGTGGAATCCCACATTATGGAACTAAATGCGTTACTTTTCTGAATTTTATAGAAATTCTGGGTCTGGGCACTTAGGGGCTTTCCTTCACTGAGGGGGAAGCCCTGCGATACACGATTAGCGCTTTAGCACTAGAAACCACCCTTGTTTCTTGATTTAGTCTCCTATTTTGCCATTTTACGCTAACGCATGTTACCATGGGCCAACGGTCTGTGCGCTCGACCGAGGGTCCTCATTGCTCCACTCTGGCCACAACTGCAACAGTTTACAAAGATTCCTTTTGATAGCTTTGATTTTTCTAAGACTTGAATCTTTTAGCATAATTTGAAACAGTCATGAAAACTTAGAGAGTGTTTTAGGATCCAATTTGGATCACCTAAAGGGTGGATTCTTAGTTTAGGGCCTAGTGATCCCTAGATCAGACTATGGATTATGGTAAAGCCTGAGAGACTAGGAGACAAGAAAATTCCTCACGACGTACGTGGATAAATTCGGTGCCATCCATGCTTGTTTTTGCTTAGTGATCTGGTGGAGATCATGGTAAATCCTATTATTACTTGTTTATTGTTTTGGCCTAGTGATTTTGTGTGGATTACGATAGAGCCTCGTTTCTATTGTTGAAGATGAGGTGGTTTAACCTTGGGATTACCTAGTTGGTTCTTTTGGTTTGAATCTCACATTCATGCTTGGAATATGGCATGGGGGTGAATGGTTGAAGAGAGAATTAGCTCAACCATTCTATGGTTAGGTGGAACATGGTAGTCTCATCCCAAGTTGGATTTTGCATTCATTAATAAGAGGTTCTTTCCTTGATATCCTATGTGTAAATGTACTGGTTTATAGGTGGATCCTATGGCGAATGTATCCTTGATATTTACGTGGTAATTATGTTGGTTATAAGCATATTTTATGTCAATGATGATGTATAGATCTCCTCATGTTTTTATTTTTAAATGAATGAATAATATATCTATGACCTAATAGATGATAATGAAGCTAATGATATAAGGGAGCATTTTTTCCTAACGATTCTCAGATAAGAATGAAACCCCTATCCCCAGATCTATTGTTTACACCTGTAGATTACATATTTTTGACATGTTTTACAAAATTCTGGTCATGACTAGTAGGAGTCTAGTCTAGACCTTGTCCTTGGTTTTTAAATGCATCATTTTTATGTTTTGTAAATTCATTTCCAAGATTTTCATTGAGTTTTTGGAAATGACCTAAGATCTGGGCCTCAGAAAGTGTCTCAAATCGCGGAGATGTGGGCACAACACTGTGCAAAAAAATCCCCTCGACACAGGCATACCCATGTTGTGGGAGCATATGGAGCCTCCTACACACATTCTTGCCCATGTCAAGGGAGAACATATAGTTTAATGGTATAAAACTTCATTTGGTCTGAGTGGTTAGTTACCTGAGTGATTGGGTAGGCTCTTGGGAGTCATGTTGTTGATTTTGAGGGTTTGTGTGGTATGTTTCCTTTGATTACACTACCTTAAGGTCACTTAGGACGTTGAATCTCATTATAGTGGCCTCTACTCACATATTTACCCCATTTGGATGGTTATTTGGGTAGATGTGGGATGAGGGCGTTACACTTAGACACTTGAAGAGAATTATCTGAGCTATGGTGCTAAAAATCCTCAGAAAGGGGGGTTCTTTTCCTCGATCTCTTTTCAAGTTTCTCCTCTCTCTCTAAGAAGTATGAAGACTTTCCAATGGTAAAATCTTCTTCTCTGACTAAGGTGATGGATTACTTAGAAGCAATATGGCCAACATGCTAGTGTTCTTACTTTCTCTGGCTTCAACAATGGAATGTTGGTTTTCTCTAATAGCAATTTGGCCATCATAACAATGTCTCATATTTTGGTTCTCCCATGGCCTTTTTATATAGAATTTTTTGAATTTTTCTTCCCTTTCTTGGTTCATGAATGGAAATGACTCATGAGTAGGACAACATGATTTTGTTGATGGTTGCATATCTTCAATTTGACTCGAATTTGGTTATCTTAAACTCAGATCATGTCAGGGAATTTCCACCAAGTGTCTTAATTGGTCCCGAATTCGCCAAGTCATCCATTTATTCGACCACACGTCTTTCGAAGGAAATTTCCTGCACACGCAACTATTGAAGAAATAATCGCGGCACCGTAAATTTTTTTAACCTTATAAACTTTGGACCTTAGGAGAAACTAAATTCTTTAAACTTCATGATGTCTTTAGGTGGAAAATCTTCACCTATGCATTCTGTTGAACGTATTTTAACATCTTTTGGATTGTGCAAACATGTGTACAATTTTCTAGTGTTAACATACACTCTCGAGAAAGGGGGTGAACTTTGTGCATGAATTTCACCGAAAGGTTAGATTCCCTACAACTGGACATCATGGACACTAATATGAAGTTGTAATTTCAAATATGAACTATCATTAATCTTATGGAGGGAATTTAGGATCTAAAAGGCATGTGGCCCATCAAGATGATGAGGTGGATGCTCTTTGTCAACAAAGTGATGACCGACAAATTAACCGGTCAATCATGAAAATCCATAATTCAGAATCAAGTGCCTCGAATGGGTATGCAGAAGGATCTCTTCCTAACATCAATCGACTTCTAGATGAAGAAACCCACTCATTATTTTGATGTATTCTCTATTTAAATGTGAAACTTTCCTTGAAAAGTTTATAAGCTCTACTCCTTTTGTCATAAAACCTCAATAACGTATCTAGATATTATTCTGGTGATTTCAGTAATCTCCTCACTATAGAATCAATTCTCAGAAGAAATCATGTACCTCATTTCCTAAGTAACTATTGCACCTAGGCACAAATTTTAATATAAATCATACTAATTTTTTTGAAAAATAAAGTATGTAATTTATTTTATTGACAATATTGTTACTTTTAATTATTTTAATAACATTTATTGATGTAAATGATTTAATGTAATGATATGATTAAGTAATATGATGCCTAGGAATTAAACTAAAAAATAAGATTTTTTTTCTTTTCCATTTGGTATTTACAGAGGAGAAAATACAACACCCCATAAGGTAGTAATTGCTCTATTGATATTGATTTTTTGTTGGTTAGTTATTATGTACCCTATGAGGGTTGTTAGGAGATTATATTTTGGACTCAACATCCCTGTGCTAACTTCTTTATTTGATTAGTTATGTTGGACCTTG
This sequence comes from Pinus taeda, assembly GCA_000404065.3. Taxonomy (NCBI): domain Eukaryota; kingdom Viridiplantae; phylum Streptophyta; class Pinopsida; order Pinales; family Pinaceae; genus Pinus; species Pinus taeda. The sequence continues at coordinate 15,061 of APFE030695593.1, read as the reverse complement.
AAACTTATGTTATTACTTTATGGTTACTATGACTATCTTTTGGACGAAAAAATGAGTATTATTTTGTAACAAATTTTAATATTGATGTACCCTTGATGGTGTACCTTCTCTTATGATTTATTTCAATTCGTATGCTTCATGTATTATGTATACTAATGTTATTTGAAAAATCTAATATCCCACAGGTTGGGACATTAATGAAAAGGTGGATAATTGCATCCAAGGGAAAGAGACTCGTGTTAAATAATGATGACACCTAATTTGATCATGTATGAAGCCTTGGGAAAATAAAATGAGTTAAAAAATGCTTACCAAAGTTATCACTTGTGCAAAAAATCCTAAAGAGGGAAGATTTATAATTGACCTGATTTAGACAATTGCCAGTCTATTTCTAAGTTGAATTTCACCTCATATGTGATCTAGTAAGGGGAAATAAAATTTCAAAATCAAGATATACTTATTACACCAAAGAGACTAGAAAATAGATTCCTACATTGTAGAAAGTTGTTCGTGGTTTTGCATCATGAGGAATCTATGCCTTGAGTTTAATGCCCTATGGTGCATGTCGATATTGTGAAATATTTTTCATTTTTTTCAATGGTAGATGTTATAATTGTTTCTGGATGACTAACTTTTCCCTAATTATTACTTGGAATTTGATGGGCCAAAAAAAAACAACAATAATGTTTCACTCATGAGGTTACAAATTTAAATTTCAACTAGGAGTTTGTACAAATTTGAGAGGTACTATTCACTATATGTGTAAATACCATACATACGGACCTATCTAGGTAAAATAAATGTGTTTATATCTAGGACTAGAAGGTCACTTCATCAAGGAAAACATACTACTAAGTAAACCAATGTTATTAAAAGGAAATATGCAACTAAATTAAAGACAAAACCTAAAATACTTGAAACAATGTTACAAAACATAATTCAAGGGATCATGTAACCCATTGACCCATCCATGCTTATCTTAAGAATAAGCAAAGTTATGATGTAATATTAGAAGAATTAGAATACAAAGTTGCAAATCCAAGTGAGATGATTCAAGTTGTTGATTCAAAATAAAGAAATAACGTGTTGGAAGACATAGTTGCATTTACTTAAGCTATTATAAAAATAAGGAAATAAAATACTACAGTATAGTATCAAAATAATCTCTTTTGAAATAAGGATGAAGCAATTCATGGATAACATAGCTATTTTGATGATAGTAAAGAACATAAAAGTTCTTGAAATAGGGTTTGAGAAATTATTTTACAAGAAAGAAAGTGATACTTCATGAACTATAATGCTACTGATGTTATAGGAAATGAAGAAATTCATGCTCATCATATAACACAATTAAAATAGACTAAACAAATGCAAGATAAAGGAAATGAACTAAGGAAATATTAATAGAAGAAATAAACTCGTTTTACAATAAATACAAGAACCATGCAAAACATGCCATATGGGTTGATCTGATATTGATCATAAACTAAATTGAAGTAGAATTGATTATTTTCCAACAATGAATTGATCATTAACATTAAGTGCTGAATGTGGAAGATTGAAGGAAAGTAGTTGATTTAATACTTAATCAAAAACTTAAGAAACATAATTAAACATGAATTGCAGCAAAAATTGAGATAGAAGAATGAAAACATTGATTACACAGTTCATCCCTAATGGAATACATCTCCGAGTCCACTTTCAAGATGGGTGTCTTATTTATTAGGATTGATAGAAAGATATATTTTACACAACAAAAAAACTAGACTTAATCTGCACACACGAACTTATGGTCTCTCTCAACATAAATATCTCTCTCCTATCTTTCCAATGCTGTTCCCCCAATTCCGCCTGTGGATGAACAAGATACACTGAAAACAAGAACTGCCTCTCTCGCTCAACATGTACATACAAGCCTCAAAATCACTCTCCTTTTCTTCTCCATGAACAAAGGATGAATTTATAAGTTCTTAAGGTTCACTCGAACTCCCTAATGCCAAACTTAGGCATGAATCTACTTCTTTATATGTGGAATGTCTCGGTCTTGTTACAGGAGGACACCTTAGGATAAGGTTACATGGTGGTTCAATTAATTCACAAAAAAAACCACAACAAAACCCCAAAACACACTTTGGTTATAAATATCCCATTGGCCATCAGGCTAACTGTGTGGAATTGGAACTGAGGCATGTGACCGGGCAGTCTAACTGTAAGCACCACCTGGTGGAATAGTCCGGTGGTTCCGGTCTGCTGGTGATGACTGTGCATGTGACAATGCATAACTGCCGATAGTTGCGGCTTCCACCTGGCAGATCCTGACACTGCCAACAACTTGTTCACATGTTCTACAAACCCCGACAGTCACAACCTCCACTACGGTTTTCTCCCTGCGTGGTTAACTATGTGGTTTCTATTGCATTCACATTTCTAACATCTCTGACGTGGTTTAAGTCCATGGTTAGATGTTGTGGTATTGTATTAAGTTTTTTTTTAATACATGGTTTGAATGGGTTTTAAAATTAGGATTGGATCTTTAGATTTTTAGCATAAGTTTATTACATTAGTTTAGTACTAAGGTTTAGCACTAGGTTTTAACCTTATTAAACATAACCCATTACAAAAAATTTTCATATTGAGAGATTAACCGGGACCATAATAAAGACACCATGAAGAAGTAACCAACACCAAACAATGAAGAACAATGGTGAAGCTGACGAAACTGAAGATAAATTGGACTCCCTGAACAAACTAGACTAACAAGATCCTCCTAGATCAATCCTTTCCACTTGAAAGCTTTTGGACCACAAAAGTTTGATTTAAGCAGATATTAGGTGAGGGTACGTTTCCCTCACTCTTTTGATCTCCATCCACCTTTCCTTGCTTGGATTCATGCCCTTGAGTCCCACTCGAAGATATTCAATATCTCCATGCCTTGAATATCAAACTTTCATGTCCAAGGTGGTACCTTCCTGCAACTCATTCATATACTCAGGTGCCAAATCATCAATAGTTGGTATCTGTGTATCTTCCTTGGGATCCATGATGATCGGAGGTTCATACAACTTCATATTTTTTACATTTACAACTGATAAAATATGCATGTGAGGTAAATCTAATCGAAATGTGTTATTTCCAATCTTCTCAACAATCTTGAAGGGACCATACCTGATGGGTTTCATTTTCTTACCTTCTCCTTTCAACCTGTCTTTACTGATAAAGAAACACACCTAATCACCGACCTCAAAATGATGATTGAATCGATGCTTTTCATGGTGCATTGTGTACTTGGCTTGACTCTTCTCTAATTGATCCTACATTGCTTCATGTATCTGTTGTATCCGTTGAATGAGCTTAACTACTTTGTTTGCACCATCATGTTCACCCACTTTATCCTCTTCACCCAACATGAAATCCATCGGTGACTTTGGTTGATCCAGGAGGATTTTTCTGGCCACCCACCTATCCACTTGGACCCCCACAACTATCTCTTTTAGTTTTACAGTTTCCTTAATTGTAGCACAATTTACTATTTTTAGCAGTTTTTCAGTCTTGAACTTTCAGAGCCATTTTCAGGGCCTAAACGACGTTATTTTGGGAAAATCAAGAGCAAAATGGGTCTTTCCCTAATGTTTCTCACTCAAAAGTTGTAATCCTCAGATAGATCTTTGTAACGAGGTATTGTGCATGTCAAATGAAGATCGTATGCCAAAGTTACGACCCCGGGAAGTTGATGTACCAATTTACCCAAACGGGGCCCATAGTTTGGCGTTTCATCTCCTAGTGTTAGGTTTTGGATGTTTAGGGTTTTCCATTGTTTCTTAACAATAAATTTTCCTTTGAGCCTCATTGGAACATAGGTGAGAGGCATGTAGCCACCACATCTCTTCTCAAAGATAAGCTACCATTGCCCTAGCTAGTTTATTTCCATTTCTGTTTGTAAGTATATTTCAGTATTTTACAATAATGAAATGAAGTATTATTTCTCCGACATCTCTATATGTATGGTTATATCTGTAATTTGTTGCATTTCTGTTTAAAGCTAGATCAGTGGTATCAGATGGGTCGGCTTTTTATCTGTTTTTCTTTGCATATCCCCAACGAGGTTGGGATATAAGGAGTTAGGGCTTGAACTGGTCGAATCTTTGCAAGACTAGCCTCACAAATCCCAATGGCCTCCCATGGTGGATGAAAATAAATATTAGGGCATAGGAGATCCTATCAAAATCTTGCTCGAAGAAGTCCTCGATTGAAAAAGGAATGCGATGATGGAAAACTTTTCCCAGATCCTTCAGCGGCTAGTTAGAGGCGATGCATCAGCTTCCAACAGCTACTCTGGAAATGCCACACCCTTTAAGGTACGAGTTAATTTTGAATTCCAAATCTTCTAGGGTAAGATAGATGTAGGTTCATAGATAAATGGTTAAATCTACTAGAAGGGTATTTTTCTATTCATGAATTTTCCAATCAGGAAAAGATTATTTTTGCTCTTCTCAAAGGAACCCCCCACATCAAGGACTGGTGGGAAACCTACTGCGAGCAGAAGGATGAAAGTACATGCTCACTATTTTCAGATGCACCGACATGGAATTCATTCTGGGATGTCATCAAGGAGTAGTACTAACCTATCAAAACCTATGAGGACAAATACATAAAGTGGACCATGTTGCGGCAAGGAAGGGACCAAGATGTGCTAGAGTTCACAAACATTTTTCATACCCTTCATACATAGTTGGGTATCAAGGATTCTGAGTTGCATTTGGTACTAAAATACTACAGTTACCTACATAGATACATCCAGGATGAGATGGAGTCCATAAACATCTCCTCGCTCATCACAATGTATAGATACACTTTCAAGATCGAGCAAAAGTTTAAACAGAAGAAGCGAGACTTTGGATCTGAGAAATCCGAAGACCAAAGGACGAAGCCAAGGCAGGGTGATCAAAGACAACCCATCGAAGCTACAAGAAAATAACAACACCACGAAGCCAAAGAAGGACACATGAAAGTGGTGTGAGTTCCATAAGAGCCCCACTCACAACACAAGTGAGTGTCGAACCAAGCAGTCGCTCGTGGCCGAGTTGAAGGCTTATGAATTAGATGCATGTTTTGACCTTGAGTTAGAACTCAACAAGGGGAATGGAAAAGGGAAGCATATCATTGACAGGGAGCCGAGTGCCACTGTTGCCACTACCAGGATCCAGAAGAATGAGCCCGAAGATCCAGAGGAGAGGGAGCATCTTTTCCACTCACAGATGTGGGTGAAGGGTTCACTACTACAATTCATTGTTGATAGTGAGAGCCAAAAGAACCTAATTTTAGTAGAGGTTGTGAAGCAGCTAGGACTACCAACCATGCCACACCCACAATCATATAGCATCGGGTGTCTTCACGAAGGACGAGATCTCTAAGTTCTCCAATAGTGTCGCCTTCCCTACAACATCAAGCCCTTCACAAATGAGGTATTGTGTGATGTTGCACCTCTGGATGTTTGTGATGTATTATTAGGCCAACCATACTATGGAGGTGACATGCTATGTATGAGTCAAGGCTTCACTTTGTTACTATTTCTTTGGGTAATTCATTATACAAGATACCAGAGGTAGCCCCACCTACTGCCACCTCTTTGATCTCTGCTAAGAAATGCAACAAGATCATCTCACGGACTAGGAAATTTATTTTATGTCTAGTCCTATCCCAAAGTAAGGGGAAGGTCATCGCCACATCAATGACACCCACGAAGGGTTCCTCCATGTAGCAGTAACAACAGAGGGATACAATCATGAAAGAACATAGGAACAACTTCTCCTCATCCACAGGGGTACCACACAAGTTTCAAGTGGGCGACAAAGTTTAGTTGCATCTATAGAAATAACGCCATACAAAGCCCATCAGAAGCTGAGACCACTTCGACATGGTCCTTACACCATTACGAAGGTTGTGGGAAATAATGCTTTGGAGCATAAAATTTCCCCATTCCTTTGCTTGCACTGAGTGTTCAATGTGGTCAGCCCTTGGCCATGCTTCCAACCATTACTGAACACATCATAGGTTGTAGAATAGCTCACCAGGGACCCAACTCAGCAAAAGTTTCCTCATCTCAGGGAGGAGCTCAATGCAATGGGCACCATTGCTTCCTAAGGGGGAGGAATGCTCTAGGTGGATGTTGGTGGCCACCCACCTATCCCACATGGACCCCCACAACTGTCTCTTTTGGTTTTTCAGTTTCCTTAATTGTAGCACAATTTACTATTTTTAGCAGTTTTTCATGTCCTAAACTTCGGGAGTTGTTTTGAGGCCCTAAACGACATTTTTTGGGAAAACGGAGAGCAACATGGGTTGTTGGGTTATGTTGCTCACTCAAAAGATGTAGTCCTCAAGTAGATATTTCTAATGAGGTATTGTGCACATTAAATGGAGATCATATGCCAAAGTTACGACCCCGGGAAGTTGATGTACCAATTTACCTAAATGGGGCCCACAGTTTGGCGTTTCATTTGCTAGAGTTAGGTTTTGGATGTTTACGATTTTCCATTGTTTCTCAAAAATAAATAGGCCTTCGAGCCTCATTGTAACACAACTTAGAGGCATGTAGCCACCGCATCTCTTCTCAGAGATAAGCAACCATCGCCCTAGCTAATTTATTTCCATTTCTGTTTATAAGCATATTTCAGTATGTTACAGTAATGAAATGAAGTATTATTTCTACTGCATCTCTATATGTATGGTTATATCTATGTTTTCTTGTGTTCCTCTTTAAATATGAATCAATGGTATCAGAGCAATCTTCTTTTTCTCTGTTTTTCTTTGCATGTCCCCAACAAGGTCAGGATATAAGGAGTTAGGGCTTGAAGTAGTCTAACATTTGGAAAACCAGCGTCGCAAATCCCAACGACCAGCCATGGTAGATGAAAAGAAAGACGAGGGGGTAGGAGATCCTATAAAAATCTTGCTCGAAGAAGCCATCGAGTGACAAAGGAACGTGGTGATGGACAACTTTGCCCAAATCCTTCAGCTGTTACCCAGAGGCAATGCATCAGCTTCCAATAGCTACTCTGGAAATCCCACACCCTTGAAGGTACAAGTTAATTTTTAAATCCCCATATTTGAGGGTCAAATAGATGAAGATTCCGTAGATAAATGGTCAAATCTGCTGGAATGGTATTTCTCTGATCATGATTTTTCCAGTGGGGAAAAGATTATTTTTGCTCTTCTCAAAGCAGCCCCCCACATCAAGGACTAGTGGGAAACCTACTGCAAGTAGAAGGATGAAATTACAGGCTCACTATTTTTAGCCACATGCACATGGAATTCATTTTGGGATGCCATCAAGGAGTAGTACTACCCTGTCAAAAGCTATGAGGACAAATACATAAAGTGGACCACGCTATGGCAGTGAAGGGACAAAGATGTGTCGATTTTCACAAACGTATTTCATACCCTTCGCACACAGTTGGGTATCAAGGATTTCGAGCTGCATTTGGTACTCAAATACATTGGCTACCTACAGAGATACATCTAGGATGAGATGGAGTTCCTGAACATCTCTTCTCTTGACACAACATACCGATACACTGTCAAGATCGAGCAGAAGTTTAAACAGAAGAAGCGAGACTTTGGCTCTGCGAATCCAAAGAGCAAAGGACAAAGCCAAGGTGGGGTAACTCAATACAACTTGTCGAAGCCGCAATAAAATAACAACACCATGAAGCCAAATAAGGACATAGGAAAGTGGTGTGAGTTCCATAAGAACCCCATTCACAACACAAGTGAGCGTCAGACCAAGCAGTCGTTAGTGGTCGAGTTGAAGCCTTCTGAATCAAATGCATGTTTCGCCCATGCGTCAGAACCCCACAAGGGGAATGGAAAAGGGAAGAACATCATTAACGCGAAGCTTACCACCACTATTGACACCGCCAAGATCTAGAAGAATGAGCCCGAATATATAGAGGAGGGGGAGCGTCTTTTCCACTCACAAATGTGGGTGAAGGGTTCACCGCTACAATTCATTGTTGATAATAGGAGCCAAAAGAACCTCATTTTAGTAGAGGTCGTGAAGCATCTAGGACTACCGACCATGCCACACATGCAACCATATAGCATCGGGTGGCTTCACCAAGGATGAGATCTCCAAGTTCGCGAGCAATGTTGCCTTCCCTACAACATCAAGCCCTTCATAGTCGAGGTATTGTGTGATGTTGCACCTTTGGATGCTTGTGATGTATTATTAGGCTAGCCATACTTGTGGAGGCGGCATGTTGTGTATGAGGCAAGGCCTCACTCTGTTATTATTTCTTTGGGTAATTCATTATACAATATAGAGGAGGTAGCCCCACCTACTGCCACCTCTTTGATCTCTGCTAAGAAATGCAGTAAGATCATCTCAAAGACTAGGAAATTTATTTTTTGTCTAGTAGACTCCCAAAGTAAGAGGAAGATCGTCTCCACATCCATGACCCCCATGAAGGGTTCCTCTACGCAGCAGCAACAACAGAGGGATACAATCATAAAAGAACACAGGAACAACTTCTCCTCACCCACAGGGGTACTACACAAGTTTCAAGTGCGCAACAAAGGTTGGTTGCATCTACAGAAAGAATACCATACAAGAGCCCATAAGAAGCTCAGACCACTCCGACATGGTCCTTACACCATTACGAAGGTTCTGGGAAACAATGCTTTGAATCACATCATTTACCCATTCCTTCACTTGCACTGAATGTTCAATGTGGGCCGCCCTCGACCATGCTTCCCACCATTATTGGACACATCAGAGGTTGTAAAACTGCTCACCAAGGACCCAACTCAGCAGAAGTTTTCTCATATAAGGGAGGAACTCAACGCAATGGGGACCATTGCTTCCTAATGGGGGAGGAATGATCCAGGTGGATGTTGGTGGCCACCCACCTATCCCACTTGGACCCCCACAACTATCTTTTTTAGTTTTTCAGTTTCCTTAATCGTAGCAAAATTTACTATTTTTAGCAGTTTTTCGGGTCATGAACTTCTTGAGCCGTTTTGAGGCCCTAAACGGCGATTTTTGGGAAATCCAGCAGCAACATTGGCTATTGACAAACATCTTTTATTCATGAGTTGTACTCCTCACATAGATCTTTCTAACGAGGTATTGTGCACATCAAACCGAGATCGTATGCCAAAGTTACGACCCTAGGAAGTTGAAGTACAAATTTACCCAAATGGGGCCCACAGTTTGTGTTTCATCTCCTAGGGTTAGGTTTTGGATGTTTAGGGTTTTCAATTGTTTCTCAACAATAAATATGCCTTCGAGCCTCATTGTAACATAGTTTAGAGGCATGTAGCCAACACATCTCTTCTTAGAGATAAGCTACCATCACCCTGGCTAGTTTATTTCCATTTCCGTTTGTAGTCATATTTCAGTATTTTATAGTAATGAAATGAAGTATTATTTTTGCTGCATCTCTATATGTATGGTTATATCTATAGTTTGTTGTGTTCTTTCTTAGTTCTAGATTAGTGGTATGAGAGTGGTCTACTTTTTCTCTGTTTTTCTTTGCATGTCCCCAATGAGGTTGGGATATACGGAGTTAGGGCTTCAATTGGTCGAACCTTTACAAGACCAGCCTTGCAAATCCCGACGGCCTCCCATGGTGGATGAAAAGAAAGACAATGGGGCAAGAGATCCTATCAAAATCTTGCTCAAGGAAGCCCTTAAGCAAAAAAGGAACGTGATGATGGACAACTTTGCCCAGATCCCTCAGTGACTACCTAGAGGCGATGCATCTGCTTCCAACATCTACTTTGAAAATGCCACACCCTTTAAGGTACAATTTAATTTTGAGATCCCCATCTTCAAGGGTGGGATAGATGTAGATTATATAGATAAATGGTTAAATCTGCTAGAAGGGTACTTTTCTGTTCATGATTTTTCCACTCGGGAAAATATTATTTTCGCTCTTCTCAAAGGAGCCCCCCACATCAAGGACTAGTGGGAAACCTACTGCAAGTAGAAGGATGAAAGTACAGACTCACAATTTTCAACCGCACCCACATGGAATTCATTTCGTGATGCCATCAAGGAGTAGTACTACCCTATCAAAATCTATGAGGACAAATACATAAAGCGGACCACACTACAGCAAGGAAGGGATTAAGATGTGTCATAGTTCACAAACATTTTTCGTACCCTTCACACACAATTGGGTATCAAGGATTTTGAACTGCATTTGGTACTCAAATATTGTGGTTGCCTACACAGATACATCCAGGATGAGATGGAGTTCCTAAACACATCCTCACTTGGCACGACATACCGATACAATGTAAAGATTGAGCAGAATTTTAAATAGAAGAAGTGAGACTTAGGATTTGCGAATCCGAAGACCGAAGCTCAAAGCCAAGGTGGGGTGACCCAAGACAACCCATCGAAGATGCAAGGAAAGAACAACACCATGAAGCCAAAGAAGGACAGAGGAAAGTGGTGTGAGCTCCATAAGAGCCCCACTCACAACACAAGTGAGTGTCACACCAAGCAATTGCTGGTGGCCAAGTTGAAGGCCTCCAAATTAGATGCATGTTTGGACCCTCAGTTAGAACTTAAAAAAGGGAATGGAAAAGGGAAGAAAATCATTGACATGGAGCTTAGTGCCATTGTTGCAACCGCCAAGATCCAGAAGAATGAGCTCGAAGATCTAGAGGAGGGGAAGCATCTTTTCCACTCATAGATGTGGGTGAAGGGTTCACCATTGCAATTCATTGTTGATAGTGGGAGCCAAAAGAACTTCATTTTAGTAGAGGTCGTGAAAGAGCTGGGACTACCAACCATACCACACCCGCAACCATATAGCATCGAGTGGCTTCACCAATGACGAGATCTCTGAGTTTGCCAGCATTGTTTCCTTCCCTATAGCATCAAACCCTTCAAAGACGAGGTATTGTGTGATGTTGCACCTCTGGATGTTTGTGATGTATTATTAGGCCAACCATACTTGTGGAAGCGACATCTTGTGTACGAGTCAATGCCTCACTCTGTTATTATTTACTTGGGTAATTCATTATATAGGATAGTGGAGGTAGACCCACCTACAACCACCTCCTTGATCTCTGCTAAGAAATGTAGTAAGATCATCTCATAGACTAGGAAATTTATTTTTTGTCTGGTCTGCTCCCAAAGTAAGGGGAAGATCATAGCCACATCCATGACCCTTGCAAAGGGTTCCTCCATGTAGTAGCAGTAGCAGAGGGATACAGTCATGAAAGAACACAGGAACAACTTCTCCTCACCCAGAGGGGTACAACACAAGTTTCAAGTGGGCAAAAAAGTTTGGTTGCATTAGCAGAAATAACGCCATAAAAGAGGCCATTAGAAGCTCAAACCACTCAAACATGGTCCTTACACCATTACCAAGGCTGTGGGAAACAATTATTTAGAGTAAAACATTCCCCCATTGCTTCTCTTGCACTAAGTGTTCAATGTGGACCACCCTCGACCATGATTCCCACCATTACATGACACATCAGAGGTTGCAGAACAACTCACCAGGGACCCAGCTCAATAGAAGTTTCCTCATCTCAGGGAGAAACTCAACATAATGGAGACCATTGCTTCCTGGGGGGGGGCAATGATCCATGTGGATGTTGGTGGCCACCCACCTATCCCACTTGGACCCCGACAACTGTCTCTTTCGGTTTTTTAGTTTCCTTAATTGTGGCACAATTTACTATTTTTTGTAGTTTTTTGGGTCCTGAACTTCTGGAGTCGTTTTGAGGCCCTAAACGACATTTTTGGGAAAACTAGGAGCAACATTGGTTAGCAATCAATGTTTCTCACTCAGAAGTTGTAGTTCACGGATAGGTCCTTCTAACAAGGTATTGTGTGTGTCAAACGAAGATCGTATGCCAAAGTTACGTCCTCAGGAAGTTGATGTACCAATTTAACCAAACGGGGCCCACAGTTTGGCATTTCATCTCCTAGGGTTAGGTTTTGGATGTTTAGGGTTTTCCATTGTTTCTAAACAATAAATGGGCCTTCGAGCCTCATTGTAACATAGTTCGGAGGCATGTAGTCGCCACATCTCTTCTCAGAGATAAGCTACCATCGCCCTACCTAGTTTATTTCCATTTCTGTTTGTAAGTATATTTCAATATTTTATAGTAATGAAATGAAGTATTATTTCCACTGCATCTCTATATGTATGGTTATATATGTAATTTTTTGTGTTCCTACTTAAATATAGATCAGTGGTATCATAGTGGTATGATTTTTCTCTGGTTTTCTTTGCATGTCCCTAACGAGGTCGGGATATAAGGAGTTAGGGCTTGAATTGGTCGAACCTTTACAAGATCAACCTTACAAATCTCGATGGCCTCCCATGGAAGATGAAAAGAAAGACAAGGGGGCAAGAGATCCTATCAAAATCTTGCTCAAAGAAGCCCTCGAGTGACAAAGGAACGCGATAGTGGACAACTTTTCCCAGATCCTTGAGCGGCTACCCTAAGGTGATGCATCGGCTTCCAACAGCTACTCTGGAAATGCCAAAACCTTTAAAGTACAAGTTAATTTTGAAATCCCTATCTTCAAGGTTTAGATAGATGTAGGTTCTGTAGATAAATGGTTAAATCTGCTAGAAGAGTATTTTTTTGTTCATGATTTTTCTAGTTGGGAAAAGATTATTTTCACTCTTCTCAAAGCAGCCCCCACATCAAGGACTGGTCAGAAGCCTACTCTGAGCACAAGGATGAAAGTATGGGCTCACTATTTCTAGCCACACCCACATGGAATTCATTCCAGGATGCCATCAAGGAGTAGTACTACCCTATCAAAAACTATGAGGACAAATACATAAAGTGGACCATGCGGCAAGGAAGCGACCAAGATGTGTCAGAGTTCACAAACATTTTTCATACCATACACACATAGTTGGGTATCAAGGATACTGAGCTGCATTTGGTACTCAGATATCACAGTTTTCTATAGAGATACATCTAGGACGAGATGGAGTTCCTGAACATCTCCTCGCTCGGCATGAGATATTGATACACTATCAAGATCGAGCATAAGTTTAAATAGAAGAAGCGAGACTTTAGATTTGTGAATCCATAGACCAAAGTACAAAGCCAAAGTAGGCTAACCCAAGACAACTCGTCGAAGCCGCAAGAAAAGAGCAACACCATGAAGCCAAAGAAAGACACAGGAAAGTGGTGTGAGTTCCATAAGAACCCCACTCACAACACAAGTGAGTGTTGGACCAAGCATTCACCAGTGGCATAGTTGAAGGCTTCCAAATCAAATGCATGTTCTGACCCTGAGTTAGAACCCAACAAGGGGAATGGAAAAGGGAAGCAGATCATTGTCATGAAGCCTAATGCCACTATAGCCACTAACAAGATCCAGAATAATGAGCCCAAAGATCCAGAGGAGGGGGAGAGTCTTCTCCACTCACAGATTTGGGTGAAGGGTTCACTGATGTAATTCATTATTGACAATGGGAGCCAAAAGATCCTCATTTCAGTAGAGGTCGCGAAGCAGTTGGGACGACCAACCATACCACACCCGCAGCCATATAGCATCGGGTGGCTTCACCAAGGATGAGATCTCTGAGTTCGCCAGGAGCGTCACCTTCCCTATAGCATCAAGTCCTTCAAAGTCAAGGTATTGTGCGATGTTACACCTCTGTATGTTTGTGATGTATTATTAGGTCAACCATACTTGTGGAGGCGACATGTTTTATATGAGTGAATGCCTCGCTCTGTTATTATTACTTTGGGTAATTCATTATATAGGATACCAGAGGTAGACCCACCTACCACCACCTCTTTGATCTCTGCTAAGAAATGTAGTAAGATCATCTCATAGACTAGGAAATTTATTTTCAGTCTAGTTTGCTCCCAAAGTAAGGGGAAGATTTTTGCCACATCTATGACCCCTGCGAAGGGTTCCTCCATGTAGCAGTAGCAGCAGCAGAGGGTTATAGTCATGAAAGCACACAGGAACAACTTCTCCTCACCCATAGGGGTACCACATAAGTTTCAAGTGGGTGACAAAGGTTGGTTACATCTGTAGAAAGAACACCATAAAATATCCCATCAGAAGCTCAGACCACTCCAACATGGTCCTTACACCATTTCCACGCTGTGGGAAAAAATTCTTTGGATCACAACATTTCCCCATTCCTTCGCTTGCACCAAATGTTCAATGTGGACCAACCTCATCCATGCTTCCCACCATTACTGGACACATCAAAGGTTGCAGAACAGCTCACGAGGGACCCAGCTCAGTAAACGTTTCCTCATCTTGGGGAGGAACTCAATGCAATGGGGACCATTTCTTCCTAAGGGCGTCGGGAATGATCCAGGTGGATGTTGGTGGCCACCCACCTATCCCACTTGGACCCCCACAACTATCTCTTTATTTTTTTCAATTTCCCTAATTATAACACAATTTACGGTTTTTATCAGTTTTTCGGGTCCTGAACCCCCGGAGCCGTTTTCAGGCCCTAGGCAATTTTTTTTTGGGAAAACTAGAAGCAACATGGGTTGTGTTATATTCTTTCCACATAGTTAATAGGGGGTTTGAGGGGTACCCGTAACCCCACTTTATGGGGTCCGGGGTAACGCCCTGGAAAAGTTTGGTTTTGGACCCTATGTTAGGTTGGGCGGACCCACCTATGGTTTTGTGCATGATTTTCGCACATGTTTTTTTGGATGCGATGGTTTTCGGTCCATGATATTGGATGCGATGGTTTTTTGGTCGATGGTATTGGACGTGATGGTTTTTTGGCCCATGGTATTGGATGGTTCGGCATGTATAAATATGTATTGTAACATTGAAAGGAATATAATGAAAAATCAAGCTGGTAGTCCCGGTTTTGGGATCCGGTGGGAAATCTCTGTGTATATGTGTTTTATGTGTTATGCTCTTGCATTTTTATTTTTCATGTGATTTAGAATTTATATGCAAGTAATTTCTGTATGGGGTTAAAACCTACATTTTGTATCAGAGCTGTTTTGGCTTCAAGGGGACGCCTTTGTTGCTGAGGGGTTTCGCTCGGGCCTGTGGTAGACCCTATTCAGTGGGAGATCT
>APFE030695570.1:0-13209 GCA_000404065.3 Pinus taeda | reverse complement strand
TCACACAAATGAATACAATATGCACTTTACAGAACTTAAAATAGGAGGAAATCTAGCTAGAAGGTTAGTTCATTGTTGTTCTTTGTTTTCTTTAGTAATGGAAATGAAAACACACAAAAAAGAGACACTTACTACAAAGTTTCCTTTGACATGATGGCCTAAGTGGCTACTAAAAACTCTTATTCATCATCTATTGCTTCCTAACATCTCGCTCCACAACCATGAAACAAATACAAAGTTAAAGGAATTGAATCTCCTCTATTTCAACTCGCGTAATATTTGGTATAGGCTAATAACCATCTACATTTAAGGCTTTTGCATTCCTCCACCCTCAATTAGCACTAGGTTTTAGACAATCTAAAATCCTCTTCAATGTCTACATTAGGGAAAATTTTAAGCATGGAAATTTATCCTAGAGTGTAGAAATGTTGGAAAATCCTACTAGCTACTCAAATTGCTTTGCCACAATCATCTAAAAATATAAAAAATTTATATACTCTACAAAATTTTGAAGAATTTTGGCATAAAATAATTTTAACCTAAAAAGTTTATGTGAATCATTTTAAAAAGGAAAAAGGAAAGCGGCGAATACTTGATTCGAAAAAGAATGGAAAACAAGTCTATCTATGAAATTTTTCTCCTAACATTTCTCATGTTCTAGATGTGTGTGGGTCCACCTGTGCCATCAAATTAGTACCATTGTGGCCAACAAGGTAGCTCCACTTGTGGAAAGCATAATTTTCATATATGAGATCTTGTTGGGGTGATCTTTACACCATTATAAAGGTCACGATATGAAGAATTACGTCACAACATTCTATGCTGATATTGTAAATTTTTTACTCGAGGAATTTCCATTTGATTGACCAAAATGGATCTATAAAATTTGGAACTTTGAGTCTCTTAATTGGGACATGCCACTAACTTAAAAAGTTACTCGCCTAATAGAAACACCTAATGTATGGGGCACAAACATGGGAATATACATCTCAGTAACCAATGGAATGAAGGTGGACATAATGTCTCCTTATTCTACATTTCAAAAGTGGGAAGAAGTCCTTTTATACTGGATGAGCAACTAATTCTTGACATCATGTGCGAACTACACAAAAAAGGAAAGGAAGATCACCAAAATGAGTTATATTCAATTGAACAAGTAAAGAGTCTAAAAGAGTCTATAAAAGAATGGTTCTAATTGACTTGAAGATGTTCATTAATGAATTCAACTTTTATGTCTTAATCTTCCTTTGGATGTCATGTATGAGTCCTAACTATATCTATGTTTGTGTCATTATTTATGCATAACTGATATTGATTAATGATTTGAGATTGCTCTACCTTTAGAGTAAATCCTCTCATACTTCTTGACTGAAGTCTATTTTCATCTATATATTTACTTCTTGAGGTCCCCTAGCCACCTAGACATACCTTTATACTATTTTCCTTGAATTAGCTAACAACCAACACACTCTATGATCATAGTCGCATAACCATTATCAGCTAATGGAACTTTATCTATGTCATCCTACAAGTGTTTCAAGTGTTATTAGCATTTTGGCTTAAGCACAAAATACAGGTCCAAACCTCATGATAGAACAACACTCAATAGTTGACCTCCAGACATCTACTATCCATATCACTTGATACTTCCATCTAATTGCCATGTTAGCAACATTGCACATTCTAATCTATATCACCTTGTCACATAATGTGTCCATGTCAACAACATGTCATCTCTAAGTCTATGCCACATCAGTGCCACGAAAGCTCCTCATCGATGCCATAATACCACCACATTAGTGCCACATCATCATCATGTTAGTCCCATGTTATATCTGTGTGAGTGGCACATTAAAGCCACATTATCATATATAACCTTAGGGCCCTTATAAAGTTTCATAGAACTGGAAGAAAGCTTTAATAGGAGGGCTTGAGGATCTAAACTCGATATCCATCACTTAAAAATATTGGACCATACATCACAATTAACTAATGGACAATGTGAATTTTGTTAGAATCAAGGAGTTGTGCTTATGCTTCCTATAGAATTCTGGGAATTGTCCTCCCAATCTTAGAATCCATCACTAAACAATTCCCTAACTTCTTGTTAAGTAGTAGAAGTGAAAATTTTATCTACAGTCGGGGTTTCTACAAGACTCTAAAGAATTCTCTAATCATTGATTAAAAGTCTAGTTCTTAAAATACAACAACTCTGTATCCCTTTCCAGATATCTCTTGGTCATGGCCCGTATGTTAGCCACATGATCAAGAGATTAGGATGACACCTTCCAATCAAGAAATTTGTGTACACTGTTTCTCTAATGAACTCCATCGCAAAATTTCTTTCCATCCCAGAAAGTTGTCAATCCTCCAATTTCTCCAAGGAAGGAAAGTTGGTAGATGGGTCTTTAGGGTTAATAATGACTTTGACAAGGAAGCGAAGGAATATTTCTCATGTATAGAGGTCCTTCCTAACCATGAAGGCACCCAAGCACTCCACCCTCACTACTAGTAACCATTTAACTTCCCACACGAAGTCACATAGGACATTACACATGATTTATCTCTTCTGAAGCCTTTAGACCTATTCACCTAACTACGGAGGCATTTTTAATGATTTTTATTGCAAACAAACATACATCATGGTTTCCAAATCCTTCAATTGACTTAACACGATAAACATCTTTATTTCAAGGAAATTTAATCTCTTTAGATCCATCAACATACTATGTAGCCATTCAAGAATTATTCAATGAACTCTGCAACATTTTTCATTGGATGTTTTATGAATACAACTCTCACCTAGGTCATTACCTTGCCCTTAAGGCTAATTTCCTTCATTCCAAGTATAAAATACGTTCAAAAATACCTTTTAATATCTACATCAAACCTAGGGATTCTATGACCTAGCTATGTTAGACCAATTTTATTTATTAAACTCATTGATATCTCTCGACAATAAACTAGTTATCATGGCTATCCAAGGCATTGAGGGGTGAGCTTCCCGAGTCTTCTTAGCCTTTTTATTTCATCGGGCTCTGTAACATATGGGATATAGACACTAACAAGGACTATAGGTCAATCCACCCCATCCTCCTTACACACATTATAAGTGCATATAAAGTTACACAAGCAATAATATGGACATTACATAGTTATGGTACCTATCAAAGGCATATTTATCCTACCATAACATAAAAAAGTAGTACAAAATATATAATATCTATGTAGTAGGAAATCCATAGATACACAACCTGTCAACATAGATTCCATTTTATGCATTATGGTTTACATTACAAATTTATGTTAGCAAGGGTACTTATCTGATGAGAGATAAAAGGACTCCCATAATTGATGAAGGGTAAGCCATATTCCACCCCACAATAGGCTTAGATTCATTACAATATTTATTTTATTTGGCAACCACCAAGTCAAACCATGAAGCCATCATGGAGGTCCCAACCAAAATTACAACTTGTAAGCATGAAGACCATTCCCCTACTTTTCATCAAGCTCCTCAGTTTTCTTATCGTCAAATAAATCCTAGAGTTCATTTGAGCCACTTTATGTGGTTTCTCAACTACTGCTACAACATAAAGAGGGGTTTTAAGACAATATTTGATATAATTTTTGGGTAAATTTTCTTAAGTTGAGACAAAAAAATGTATATATTGTCTTAAATATTGCCTTTAAGTGAGTGCCTTAAGAGAAAATTTTATTTTTTTTATAGAGAGATAACAATTGGGATTAAATACATATTGCCTTTATAGAGACAATATGTCTTTAATCCTAGCCATCATCTCTCTATAGATAATAAAAATGTATATTTAAAGGCAATACAATATCACTTTTCTCTCTTTATAGGCAATATAATACAACGAATCTAGAAAAATATCTCACGATTCAAATAAATCAATATAAAAAGTATTTAATTAGAATAAAATATAATATCATTGATTAATTCATGTTAGGGAACAGTGGAATCAAACCACCAACCTCCTATTTATAAGGAAAATGCTCTTCCATGGAGCTAGCACCTTTTATGTAATTATGTGATGAGTTGTTCCAATCCTTGAAAGTGCATTATACGCATCGATTTAGAAACAAACCCTACACATAATGACATCATATTTTTAAAATATACAATAATACAATTCTTATTTCTAATTAAAAAAAAAAATTAATGGATTTATCTCAATATTACACCCCTGTAGCATGACATGCACAATAAGATCATATTTCACCATTCAATAGTTTTGTTCCAAATGGTAGTCAAAACTATGTTAAGTCACAAAACATCTGTACACAGAGTCAATAACGAATTCAATAATTTTACAAGAAACTCTAGGTCGAAAAAACACTCTTGCAAAATTTGATTAAATAAATGAAAGCATTAGCCTTTTAATTTGTTGGAACAATAACTTAGGAATCTAGCCCATCATACTGCATCCCATCTTATCTGAACCTGTTTAAAAATATTAATGAAGTATTTTATTTCCTCAATTTCTTCTTCAGCAAGCTCAAATTGCATAACCAATCACATCACTCTCGATCAAATGTAATAAGAAATTACAATGCAATTAGCTCAAAATTTATATGTTCTAACCAAACTACGGAAGCACCTTCTCTCTTTTATAGAAGAAGTGAAGAGAAGTTTACATTGAAACTACCCATGCAAGTGATGTGCCCCATTTAACACCGTTAAAACCTAACCATAATGTGTTAATAGAGTGTCCCATCATGCATGGTTAAGCATGCCTTAAACATAATACTTACTACAATAGAATGAGTACATGGATTCATCAGCCCAAGACAGCTAGATTTAATGGCCATCTAAAGTTTGAAATCCTCCTCATGCAATGTGCCATTCCTAACTTGGGATTTGCACCACCTCAAATTGGTGTGAACAACGTTTATTGTAAAACCATGGATGAAACTGAACTAGATATACTAGGTATATGCTCCATTAAAGGATAATAACTCCCAAAAAATAGGTAAACTATAATAGCCCTATTTCAAGTCACAATTGAAAAAGGGTTCGTTGCAGAATCATGGTGAACTGAACTAGATCTATTGGGTACATGCTCTAGTGAAGGATAATAACTACCAAGCAAGAAGTGAAAGATAAAAACTCTATTTCAACTCACAATTGAAAATGGGTCTACAATGGGGCCATGAATCAACAAATAAAGACAACATATGAGAGGTCATGTTCCCTGAAATTGATGGAGGTTACTAGAATTATGAGAGGGATGACCTTGAATGACTCGTATTTACACTATTAAATTTAACCATTTTCCACATAAAATCATAGTAAATGGAAAAATCACAACAATAATAATAGGTTGACTATTCTCCCCTATAGTATCCACCCTCATTTATTTCTATGGTGAATAATTTTAGATGGTGTAAAAAGTACATACAACTGAATTCAACACTATCTCTATCACTTGTAAAATCAACAACATCAACAATAATAAAAAATAGGATGCGCTATGATTTGTCACATCCATAGCCAAAAGATTAGAAACCACCAGGGCAAAGATTTTTAGAATATGGATTGATAACAAAAACTCAATGTGAAGACTTATAACTTACTCAACATAGAACCAAAGTATGCATGATAGCTAACAAAGATAATTGACTAGATTTTTACATTCCATCAATTGAATGCTACTCATTTTCAAGTCACACTTGAAAATGGTTTTGCAACTCGATTGTGAATACAATAGTAAGAGAGCACATATGAGAAGTCATTTTTTAATTAAATTAATGGGTCACCCTACTTATGACAGAGACATCTTGTCACAAATAGTATTTATATTCTTCCCTCGAGTAGGAATCATCATTATAGCTATGGTGATTTGAGTGTACATTTTTTCCATATACAAAATACTAAATTCGAAGGGCATAATTTTTTATTGTTATTTTTCACTTATTTGTAAGATATTTTTGTCAATTCACCTCTCTTCTCCATAGATTTATGAATTAAAAAAATATTTTATTATACATGATGCATCAATGATGAAACTTATTCACTACAAGTTTGAAGGTGCTTTATGCATAACACTTAGTGTCTAACCATACAAGTGATGATTTACAAAAACATTATAAATTCCCATGTTACATAACCTTAAGTCAATGATAAAGGTGTTTCAGTTCTAGAGAGTGAAATTTAATTTTTGCAATTTACCTTAAATTTGTCAAGGATAGTCAAGGAGGAATGATTTTTACTTATTTTTCCTTATCTCAATTAGAGAAGAAAGGTGTTCTACTCATTTAACCTCAACTCAACTCAACTAGGAAACCATCACATCCATTTTTCCATTCCTTCAGTGAAGGAGAAAGGTGCTAAAATTACTTTTGTTTGTCATTTTGGAGCTAAATGTACCCTTAACATGGGTCCATTATGATAATGTAGATTAAAGAGATATAAAGGAAATGGAAATTTATTTTCCAATCTATGTTGAATCCATAAAGGGCATTGTGGTGCAGGTAAATTCTAAGTTCAGACACAAACAATTCCTCTAGCTCGAGAGTGGATCTAGCCACAAAAAAACAATCTATGGAAGATATCCTTAAGATAGAATCAAATAAGAGGGCCTACCTCTTATTACACTATTCCTCTTAGTGATGATCTTGCTTCCTTGCTCCAACTGTCTTTCATTTCCTTCCTTCAAACACCTGAAACAAGTAAATAACAACAAACAACCAACGTGGTAACATAAAAATTGCATTCAACCTACTTAATAAGTCAAGAAACATTAAGCCATAAATATGTAAGATGACATTTCATGTAGGAAATCGATTGATAGTTGCATTTATATTAGTTCAAGAGGAGATTACAATTGATGTCTTGACGTTTTTGTTCTCCTTCGACATATTTGGGTTCCCATACACTTCTTCTAGCATCACATGGATAGTCCCAACAATAATAGTCTCAAGGCTCTTCCCTTTAGTATTCACACCAAACAAAATTCACAATTCTCCCTTAAACATAAAATAGAGAGCTACAAACTATGGGTAACTTGTTGATTACTCATAAATCAAAACTCCAACCAGAGCTTAATTAGGACTAGCATGCACTTGGGAAGAAGAGAGGTTTATATAGCTTGGATGGAGGGGAGATGGTTCCTGTTCTCATGGGAGAAGGCCTTATCCCTTCGATTAGTTCCATCCTAATAGGAGAAAGGAGCCCAAACTGACCTCCTCAACTCCATCCGACCTAACCATTTACCATATTTTCGTTACGAAGCTTCTAGAGCTAGAAGCCTTGGCTCCATATTTAAAAAACTTTCCGAAAGAGGATTGACACGATTGAGAAGGGGTTCAGTTGATCCGATCAGTGCTAGGTATAGTTGTAATCCTTACATATCAGTGCATGGAGGACACGAGTCATTAGTGTCAATCTTGTAAACTGGGATAAACAAAAGATTTTTGGGAAATGATGCAAAAGGGAATTGTTCTGCTCATGAAGAGGGACACAATGGGAGTTTCTTCATGATAGGAAAGCATGTCAGGTAAACTATAGAGGCCCTCCAAGATCGTAGACAAGGAGTACAAGCATAATGACAAAATGATGTCTAACAAATGCCCCCTAAAGCGTGAAGGTCGAACTAGAGTGAGGGGTCAAATGCTTTATGAATAAGTGCGAGGAACTAGAGTCCATTGTCGGAGAACTTGCAAGCAAGTATAGATACATATATATCACTAAAAGATTTGAATAATAATACATGAATCATGGTATAGACACAGCAATCCAGAGAATAATCATGTAAATGGATCCAAGGCATGGGCACAGCCATCCAGCAGAAAGGATTATAATGAAACCAAGGTATGGTCGCAGCCACCCAATAATGAGAAGGATGACATATAACAACTCATAGTATGATTACAACCATCAATTTGAAAGAGATATGTATATCAACATGACGATGTCACATCACCTTGCAACCTAGACTTGTGTAATATTAGCCCATGGTCTTGCACTCCAAATTACCCAATCAAAGTACAAATCCTAACATGTGAATGAATGTGTTGAAGTCGATCATGCTAAGAATTCACTTGATTACTGGTCAATGATGTGAACAATAGCAAGCGCGATAGAAACCACCAATAATGACAATGGCTCTCAAGGTATTGGAAACACATTTTATAGAATGTAAATAAAGGAACGGATGTCGAACACTTGTGAAATCACCCGATTGAAAGCCAATGATGTGAACTTACTGGAAGGGAGTCTCTGGGCCAGCTTCCTGGATAATGAGCTAAAGTTGACAAGAAGCGACCATGTCGAAGGAGGGCCATGATGTATCCCACATCATCGACATGATACCAAGGGATGAAAATGATTTCAGATGATATAGAGAATCAGGAGTAAGTGTAACTATAGTGGGACTAACTCTTGAACATATCAGCGACACGATTCTGGAATTTGGTAGCTTTTGGATCCATATTATCGGTGGTCATGATGACATGGAAGATATCAAATGGAAGGAAAAAATGAATTGACCAACCCAAGAAGTTCAATGATGAAAAGGAGGATATCCCAACAAGACACAAAGAAAAAAGTGTCATGTTCAAGTGTAAGCTGTCGACACAACTAACTGAAATTCCAAATTTTTCCCTACCATTTCCAGCAGGTACCCTAATTATTTTTTATCACAAGCTTGAAGGGGATAGCATACATTTGCACTGTAAGTTCATCCTTCAGATGAATCCAACCTAGTAAGTTTAATGAGCCCTAGGAAGGAGAAGCTCATGTTCATTATGGCGACAAATCCAATGTCGTTTAATGGTTTAATGAGTCAGACAAAGGGGTAACTTGGTATCTTTTTCATGTTTAGAGAGTTTGAAAAAGACACGGAAAAGAAAACCCCACATGGTCCCTTTTCGTGCATTTGTGTCTCTCAAGCCCGAAATGGTAGAAAACGAGACTTGAGAGAATCGATTGATCATTTCAGTCAAGGAGTACCTTTTTTGTAAATAGTGCATCCCAGCTCGAAAAAGGGGTAAACGTATATTGGGTGCATGATGTTTCACAACCTTTAACAAGTTCAAAATGACAAAATCTTGGAAATCTTTTCATGTTTAAAGAGTCAGAAAAAAGTTTGAAAGCAAATCCCCTATTTTATTCTCTTTTATGAGTCAAAAAGGGAAAAATACTCAGCGATATTTTCATTTGATCTTTATGAGTTGATAAAAGAGTTGAAACATGACTCCAATACCATCATCGACAATCCATCACCAACCACTGCACATGAAAGGTAAAGGAATTATCGTGTTTTGAGGAAAAATAGGTAAAAAATACTCAAAAACCCTAATATTTCATGGAAAAATGAATCAAATGGAGCAAAATTAATTATTTTTTACCATTTACCATTTTACCTTTGTGTGAAGAACTTTTTACCCACTTGTGCCCTAATTCTTCGGGAGTATATTGCAGGAGATCCAGGAGGTCAATGGCTGAATCGTCAGTTGCAGGTAAGAGTCAAGACCTTAAGATCCATTTTCATACTGATTTTTCCTATTTTTATCATTTTTTTTGGTTTCACGGGGACCTTTTGGCAAAAATTCTTCACCCTTGGTCGGTAATATTTCTAGGCACGAAATCACGTTGATCGGGGGTGGCTAAAACTACCAACCACGCTGTCAGCACCATGGTTTTTAAAACAATCGTGCTAGCACCGTGAGAAAAAAATTGCATGTTCCTTTCTCAATTCAGTTGTTTGAATGCAAATTTTTCTGGCCAAGGATGACCATTTACTTGATTACATGGTTTTTGCACGAAGAAATTGTGAAAAAATCGTAGATTGGAAAGAACGTGAGCACAAGGATATTGATACTCAAGCAATAACTGATCCAAACTTCTTGGAGGCTTTGAGGAACTGTGGGTCCCTCAAATTCCTTCTTACACTAGGTATACGGGCCCAACCTGAGTTGCTACTGTACTTGATTGATCTCTAGGACATAAATCGAGAAATTTTCATAATCGGTGACCAAGAGCTGGAGTTGGAGACTTTAGGCATTTATTTCTTCATAGGACTATCTCAGAGAGGGGAACCATTCAACCTATATGGGTTGAGGCCCATTGGGGAAACCGTTACTATGCTACTTACGAAACATTGCCCAAAATCTCTTAAATCCAAAAGTGGCAAGATCGAGATCATGATCGTTTAGGATCTTGTGTTGAGAGTGCTACTGTTGACCATAAAAATAGTGGATGGGTCCCAAGCGCCGCATAAGACTAACAAGTTGAAGTTTCATGCTATTGACTACATGGTGCCCACCATCTTTAACTGAGCGGAAGCAATGAAAATCAACATGAAGCGCCAACTATGAAATGCTAAGGTGGGACACCTGAGGCAAATTTTCTTCGGTTCTGTGCTAGTGACCTTCTTCTTGGAACGGGTGTCGTTGTTCCAATACCAGCTAACTGAGGTGGATTTGTTGATGCCTCGAGACCCATGTATGGTCTGGTGGAGCGAGTTGATGCCCAGGGTCATGGGGGTCCAACATATGTCTAACAATCTTGCCTTTTTATCGTGGCTACGACTACCACTCATCGTACTGGAGGATTGGCCTTACAATGGTATCGAAATCTACGGAGACCCAGATATGCCTCTCCCATAAGTGGAGGATTTTGATGATGGAGGTAAAAACAAACAACATTTTAGTTTTTTGATGTTTTTTACTGTTCTTGAAATATATGTGTTCATGACACTTGGATTTTATGAATGTATATGTTGGACCAAAATGCCTTGCCAGGATGTCGCCAATTGCCAGGCAGGTCACTCGGCAGTTTGATGTCACTTCTTATTAGGAGGGGAGCGACAATGAGGAGGATATTGCACGAAATATCGAGGGTTTGACCCATGGGATCTTAGAGTACGCTCGGATGGGTGATGTCCCTCTCCAGTAATAGAGGCATATGATGGAGTGTCAGAATGGATTTTTCAACTACTGGCTCACGTAGTCCAAGCAGTTACATGTTATCATGAGCATTATGCTATTTAGTTCATATGTCTAACTTTCCATATGTTTGAGCCTTGCGAGCCACGGATGTATATCAAACACACATATTATTTTTTAGGTTTTGATGAATGACAAACATTACTGGCACACACACATATATATGTTGTACTTCTTTTCTTACTATGGTACAAATGTTTTTGCTTTTGAGTTTAACATGTTTCACAAATGTCTATCCAACACATAATTAGCTAATGCCTATGTTCATGTATTCATGTGCCTAGGAATATAGTGATATGTAATGTAATCAAATTTCTCTCTAGTAGATAAATACCTAGATACATTCTCAAGATCTGAGGGTTTCTAATGGAATATTGCCCATTGAGTTGAAGAACAACAAGCTAGGAATCAAGGTTGATGACCAATTGCCATATGCCAAGAGTAATAACTTCTAACAATAATTTTATAACCGCATTATACTCAGCGATGTTATTAGTTGTTCGACCTAGACAAATACGTTGAAGATCAATCAACTCACCATGGGGCTCATAGATGGCCCATGCCGCAGATGATAGATTTCGAGTACTACGACAAACACCATCAGCTAAATAGACGTGATAGGACACTGGAATTTGCAAAGCAAGCATAAACATAATAAGCATAGAATCTGCTTGCAAAATACCACACCAAACCACACTGTAAAAAAAATGAATGACACACTACTGTACAAAAGTAACCATGCAAGATGAACTAAGCATAGTACTTTTTGAGATAAATCTCGTTGTGGGGCTTATCTAAGGGATTTCCCTCATAGTCAATGAGCTTATAGGCCCCTTTCTGTAATACACATTTAACAATGTAGGGCCCTTACCACATGGGTTCAAACTTTCATGCCCCCAGCTTATCATTAGCCTAATCATACAGAAGAACCAAATCGCCCTCAGAGAAGGCTCGAGGAGAGACAGCCTAATCAATGTGAGATTTGACCCACCTTTTCTATGCTTCAATCACCAGAGTAGCAAGACGACGAGTCTCATCAAGTCATTCTAGGGACAAGACACACTCTTCCTAGGGTGAGGTCTGAGGGGGAAGTTCGATAGCCAGCTTGAGGGTTGGAATTTCACACTCAATTAGTAAAGTTGCTTCTAGACCATAAACTAGCTAGAATAGTGTGAACCTAGTTGCGTCCTTGGTCGAGGTTTAGTAAGCCCAGCTGAAAAGGGCATGAGATGCCAATTTGAATTGTGCATCCCAATGGTGTGCTCACTAGTAGAAAATGAGCAATTAGTGACTAGGTGACTAAAAAATTTAGTCACCAGAACTTTTGCAAGTGAAAAACTACAAAAAAAATAGCAATCTTAAGTGACCAAACTAAAAACAACTAACATAAATCACTAATTTAGTAATGGGTTAAAATAAGTGACTAGCTAATAAGTAATACAACTAAAAATGACTAACATGAATGACTAATTTAGTCTAAGAACAAAATACAACTACCTAACAAGTACTACAATAATATGAATCTGTTTTTTATGTTATTCATCTTAATTGCGTCAAGCAGTCTAAACTTACAAGTGGTAGGGGATTGAAAGGTTGCTAAAGATTGGTTGAAAGGTTATCCTTCCTTAAACACTTCTTCATCCTCACATGGTGTAAAGGTGAGCCAACTTTTCACTATGTATCCCTAATAATTTGTAATTTTAAAAATATATATTTTTAGTAAAAAAAATATTTTATGTATTTTTTAAAAATCTATTCATTGAATCTAGTTCTAATTTAAAATTAATTTAAAGAGAAATTTTATTTTTTAACAATATAATATCAAATAAAAACTACTTTAATTTCATATTAATGACCTACATCCATCTTAACCCCGGATCTATCAAGCATTGAGGGGGGTCCAATCTCTCGAGGTGCAAACATTTTTTTCTAGTGAAAAACTTGAGGAAATGTTTTCACCTCGAGAGATTGTATCCCTCTTTGCACTTGATAGTTATAGGGTTAATATGGATCTAGGTTGGTTATATAATACTATATAATATCTATATTTGTATTTGTGTCTCTTTGTTATTCCCTCTCTCTATCTCACCCCCCAAACATGCACACACTCTCTCTACCTTTCATCCCCTTCCCTGTCTATCTCTCTTCTCCCCTTCTCTCCCTCTCTAACTATATCCTTCTCTCTATTCCCTCCCACTCTACTCTTTCCCTCACTCTCTCTCGATGAATCCCTTGTCA
>APFE030695565.1:30344-41856 GCA_000404065.3 Pinus taeda | reverse complement strand
TAAAACTTAAAAAAAAAGGTATCAGGGTCCTTTGAGGTTAAGCCATGGAAGTGAGGAAGGGTAGAGGGGCTTATTTTTTTCATCCTGGCATCTCCATTAATTTCTCTAATGGCAAAAGCACCCTCAATTCTATTTTCAGCTCCATTTTTGTTTTCAATAATATTTCTATTTTCAGCCATGGTGTAGGTTGTTGTAATGGTTTATTCTTCTTCTTCCCCAATAAGCTCTTCAAAGACCTCTGGTTGTTTGCCTAATAGGTCATCTAGCTGACAACCACTAAAGAAGAGGGAAGGTTGGTTGTTTGATGGCGTGGGTGTA
Organism: Pinus taeda; assembly: GCA_000404065.3. NCBI lineage: Eukaryota > Viridiplantae > Streptophyta > Pinopsida > Pinales > Pinaceae > Pinus > Pinus taeda. Next base: position 41,538 of record APFE030695565.1, on the reverse strand, counting down.
TTTGGAAAAACATTTCCTAAGTTTTCTTTACTCCTACGAGGCATGAAAGAAATTAGTTTTTTTTTCTTTTAGGGTTTGTTTAGAACTACTTGCAAAATGGAAAGAAAGTAGAAAAGGAAACTATTTGTTGAATGGAACTACTTGCAGAATGGAAAGAAAGCAGAAATTGCAACTATATATTGAATGAAAAACAAAAGAAAAGCAAGAATTGCATCTATTTACTGAATGTCAAATGGAAAGGAAAGCATAAATCACATCTACCTAGACACCTCCCCAGCAACGATGCCAAAGAGTCATGAGCTCTAGTATTGCAAGAAGGATGCTACAACTTCTAGGGCGACCAACTTTACTTTATCAACCTGGGGTTCATAGGAACTTGGAGGTGACAGTGCTATATGCACAACAGATGCAACAATCTACTCTTGTCACTTCTCAAGTGGCGCAATAGACCACTAGGGTTTTTCAAACCAGTCTTCTATTGACTAGAAGGAGGTTGAATACTCACAATGAATGTAAAACTATCTTTAATGCAAAAAGTAAATGCTTGCCTATGTTAAGGAAATGAAAGTGTTGAATAGAAAGTGTTATGAAATGACATGAAATCACCTAGCTAGGAATTAACACACATGACTTGCAGAAGAGACCTAATTTAACCTTGCAATTTATCATCTAGTTGTCTAGACTAAGTACACACGGAAATTATCCTAACATTTCTAAGACTGATGTATGCATGCACTAGATAAATATTGCATAAAAGAGTCTTTTGGTTTTCAATTTAGAAATGTAAATGTTAAGCTAAACAAGTTGGTCTTTTGTAGGGGAGGAAGGTATGGGAAAACTAGTCAAAAATGGCATTGATGGGTATGGAGGTTAAGTTGAAGGCCTACCCTAGGATCTGATCATTATTTCTACCCAAAACAATCTAAAATAGGCTGCTATAGGGTTTCCTATAGTTGCTACAGAATTTCTTGTAGTTACTACAAGATGTCTTGGTTTACTGTAGGAAACTTAGTTGAAAGTTGTAGGAAGGTACAAAAGGTGAAAGGAAGTGTTGGAAATGTGTATCATGGTGGAATAAGGTGTGGGCAAAGTGCACACTACCCAAGGATCAAGCCAACTCTTCAGGATGGTTGGATTTGCTCAAGGTGGCTATCCATGATGGCTACAAAACAAAAATCCAAATTGGTGGTTGGTAGGGATTGGTGAGAGGTGGAGAAGACTTAAATGAGGCCAGTGGAATGATTTTCCCCTATAGATCAATAAATCCTACAACAACACATATTCATTTCTTCATTTATGCACAAATTTATGTAAATTTGGAAAAGATGATTTGAATTTGAAAAATTGATTTATTGATGGCTAGCGGATCAAATCTATGGAATGGAATTCTTTCTAATCTATATAAAACTTAAGAAACCAAAATGATAATTACAGGTGCTTCTAAGAAATCATAAACAATGACCTACTCAACAAGAAATCCTAAGCTATGTAATAACCAAAAGATAACTTTGTTTTTGGGGTTGTGAGAGTGGGGCCCTCAAACCATGATCCCATGAGGTAGATGAGGATGAGGCCACTGTCATAAGATTTTATTAAGTATTTTCTTTCACTACTGTCACACTGATCTATTTCTCCAACTAATGGAAGAAAAACTAACCATTCATGTAAAGACTTGTAAATTAAACAAAATAGAAATAACTTCATCTACTAATATATGATTCTAATCTAAGGATACATGTACAAAAAGAAGAGGAACATTTGCTGCTAGGGTTGGGCCCTAACACAAGAGCTTCAACCCTATGAGTCAACTCAGTGATAGATCCAAGAAACCCTTTTCATTATCACTAAAATGTCAAAAATAACATGAGAATAACAATCACAATATCTAAAGCTTGAAATTGTCTCTTGGCTATAATAAAAATTTGAATCCTAATGAGGCCCTAGGCATTCTTATTTATAAAATTGAAGCTACCAACAACTTCCTCAAAACTAAGGAGGCTTTCCTCCCAAACTCAAGATTGACGTGTCTTCAAGTATCACTAGCTTGGCTGCCAAGGAACTTGGTGAGCTTGGCTGCTTGCAAGTCCAAGATAATGAGAACTGGTGGAGGAATTTTCAAATGATTAAGGAGTTAAGGAGGGAGACAAAATCTCCTAAAATCACTCTTCCTTGTCTACTTCGAGTTCCCACACTTAAATTAGCCCAAAATTGCTCCAAATCCTACAATTAATGCACATTAGGCCACAAGACATAACATCTCACCTTTACCCTTCTCACTAAGAAAAATATAATAAAACATGTAAAGAAATGTGAGAAAAGTTTATTTAATAAGTTGGAGAGTGGCATTAAGGCCCATATAATTTACCTATTGATGACCCTCATCAGTTACTGACATTTACTTTCCTACAATTTACTTTTCTACAACATGTTTAATGAGTTTTTTTTGTATGCAACACTGTAGGATTAGAACCAGTGAAGTCTCAAGACCTAATAATCTACATAAATAAAACCACGTGAACATCATATATTGGTAATGAAATATTATGGTTCAAAATACAATAAGCATTTGAGCCCCACATTCTAGTGACAAGTTATGATCCTTAGTGGTTTGTTCTTTCTAGTGTTAGTTGCTGGCATAGGTTAAAATAGGCTATAATCCTGCATGTCCTGTGCTTGCATCTCTAAGTATTACGATCTCGGATTTGATAATTAAATGTTGGAAATAGAGTACATGTAATTTTACCAACATAGTTCGAGACCCTTTTAGGGAGAGTATGGAGGACCTCATCACAGAGTGGGACATGATTGATATTAAGCCTCTGAAAGGAAAGTTCACATGATCAAATAGAAGATATGGAGTGGGACATATCACAGTAAGACTAGATCAATTCCTAATTCATAGCACATGAATCCTACAGGGACTATATCCATTTTAATCCATCTTGGCCTCAGGTGAGTCTGATCACTGACAAATCTCACTATTTCTAGAGGAAAAGGAAGGCCTAGGGCCTATCCCTTTTGATTTAATCTAGAATGGGTGTTAGAGGAGGCGGTTAGTGAGCTGATATCACATGCATGGTGAGAAAATTATGCTATATCTTTTACCTTTGTATGGGAAATCCAAAATAAAGTCAGTGAAGCAAGCTTTAAGAAAATGGGTAAAGGAGTTGTACATTCTGCCTAGCAAGAGAAAATTAAAACTAATCAAAGAATTGGACCAACATATTAGTGTAATGGAGAATGCTAGAGTAGAGGATTGACATATTGAAAGGGAGAATATTTTAAGGACCCAAATTTTCTAGGAAAATAGGAATGAGGAGGAGTTATGGAAGATTAAATCTAGAAGCATATGGCTAAACTTTAGGAATACTAATACTTCATTCTTCTACAAACATACCAAAGAAAGGGAGCTCCATAATAGGGTGAGGCAAATCATTCAAGAAGGTAAGCCTCTGATTTCCAAATTTTCTGAGATAAAAGAGAAAGCCTTCATTCACTTTTGTTATATTTATTCATTGAAAGGAGATGTGAACACTAAGAAGGTTGAGGAATTCTTGTCCCCATTCCTTTATGAGATCACGAAAGATGAGAATAATTTATTAATACAAGAGATAAAGGAGGATTAAGTAATTGAAGCGATCTAGTCAATGGAACTTGAAAAGGCCCGAGGACTTGATGACTTCCCTATAAGTTTCTATTGATCCTTCTAGATGTTGATCAAGGATGATATGATTAGAATGCTCAACTAGACCAAAGTAAAAGGAAAGGTTGGAGGGGGATGAACTTTGTGTTCTTAGCTATAATCCCAAAAGATACTAATGTTGCAACCTTTAATAGGTTTCTTACCATTTCATTATGAAATGCCTCTTCCAAAATCTTGATTTTTTTTTATAGTGGGGATATTAAAGCGGGTTTAAGGAAGAATAATATCAAAAAATTAGGATGGTTTTCTCAAGCATTGTAACATTCTAGACAATATCATCCTGGTCTGAGAGGCGATCCATACCATCCGAGAAAGAAAGTAATCAATATTTTCTATAAAGCTAGATATGATGAATGCATTTGATCGGGTAAGTCATCCTTTCCTTTTCCGCATCATGGAAAAAATCAGATTCATAAAGGATTTTGTTAAATGGATAAATGCATATATTGGTCCTCCCTGGATTTATCCCTTGATCAATGGTAGTTCTGCCCCCTTTTTCAAAGCCTCTAGAGGTTTCCAGCAAGGCTGTCTACTCTCTCCCTTGCTATACATTCTTGTAGCTGAGAGTCTAAGTAGAAACCTTGAGAAATCTTAGGAGTCCAGAGCCTTACTAGGTCTCTCCATTTCTCGAAATGTCAAAGAATTTAACCATTAACAATTCACATATGATACCATTATTTTGGAGGATCCTCCAAAATTATTATTATTAGGTTTAAAAGGATACTCACCACATATTTGGGGCTCTCAGGAGGCATGGTTAGTAAGAGGAAGAGCCATCTTTATGATTGGAATTGATCGGAACTAGTGTTGCAAGATATATCATCGACCTTGAGCTTTCCAATTCAACATGGCTTGAGGTCCTTCAATATTTGGGAATTCCCATCTCCTTAGGAAAGCCACATTTTTGCAAAAATTCAAAAATAAAATCGATGGGTGGGGGGATTAATTGCCAAATATGGTAGGCAAAGAAATTTTAATAAAGTTTGTACTCTCGACCCTTCCATTCTAACTTTTTTCTCGACTTCTAGCACATACACAAATTCAAAAACAAATCAACATCGTGCTTAAGAAATTTCTCTGGAAAGGGGGCAAAAAAAATGATAAGAAGTTTCACTTAGTGAATTGGAACACAAAACAACTTCCTAAAGAAGTAGGAGGCCTAGATATCAGGGACCTTGTTAAGGTAAATAGAGCCCTGGGAGGAAAACTAGTTTGGAAGTTTATTATAAGCTCAAAGAAGTGGTAGAAATAGGAATTCTTAAAAAATTACTTCCATAAATATCGATTAATAAGGGATGATAATGCACATCAGATAGGCAGTGACTCAAAATTTTGGAGATTGTGTAAAGAGGTAGCCCCTCTCACTATAAAAAAATCTAGGTTCGCAGGTTGGGAACAATGTCCAAATCAATTTGTGGAAGAAAAAGTACCTTCCAAGCATCCTTCGCTCTTCCTCTGGCGAATTCCAACCCCTCACTGATTCGATACAAGACAAGGGGATAATAAGACTAAAATATATTTCAAATTGGGATGATTTTAGTATATGGAAGGGTTGGGCTTGTCATGGTATTCTCCAACATTTGCAATCAATGTGGGAATTAATGGTCCCTCTTTTGAAATATCTGGCTCCCATAGATGAAGGCTCCAAAGATTTCAGAGCCCAGAGACATCGAAAATGAACTCAATATAGAGTTAAGGAAGGATATAATTATCTCTTGAGGAAAATCCCCTTTCCTATACAATCAAAAATATGGAAGGCAACTTGGAACAAGGATTTCATTCCAAAGGTTAATGCATTTTCTTGGACATCATTTCATGGGGGACTTCTTACAATAGAAAACTTAAAGTGAAAAAGTATCCAAGGCCCTTCTTGGTGCATTCTTTGCAAGGGAGAAGAGGAGTCAATACCAGATTTATTTCACAAATGTCCATTTTCTCTAGCTGTGTGGAGATATGCGTTCGAAAAGGCCCAATACATTTTTTCCATTCCCCCAAATTGGTAGGATATATTAGTTAATTTGACACCACAAAGAAGGTTTTATTCTCCCATCATAAAGAGGGCATGGAAAACTCTACCAATTGTTTTATGTTTCGTTATATGGATTTCAAGAAATAAAGTGATTTTATGTTTCGTTATATGGATTTCAAGAAACAAAGTAACCATTATGTTTAATTTTTTTAATATTATCAACCCTAATCAACAAGATTAAAAACATGCCTACATTTTAACTAACGCAAAAAAGAATTTATTTTTTGCTAAAATGAACAAACTCTCACAAGCTCCAAAGCGAAACATGGCATTAGATAATTCCTAAATGTTGTAGGTTGAAAGGATTTATCTTCTTTGTAACATTAAGAGGGTTGACAATGATAATAATTTTCTCTTAGATCATCTTACATAAACCCACACTATATCTCAATATCAAAGTATTTTTTACAATATCGACCTTTATAACCTTTCTTTTCATCAAAATTATGGTGATTTAGGAATATATTGCTTAAATATTTACAAGCACAAAGATAATAATTTTAGACAAATTTATTTATTTATTACCTTTTAAAATTCCTAATACACCAATAGTTGTAAAATGGTGTTACATCATCATTTCCATATGGAGTTGATTCTACAAATGTTTTGCACGTTGGGTTGTGAATTTTTGACAATTGCTACATGCAAGGAGACTACCACATGGTAGCATTCATTGTATGAAAAGATTGTATGTCAAGTGCAATTTTACTCGTGCTTTAATAACCATAAATTACATATAATAATAAGAATTCTCAAAGGATATAAGTATAAAAAGTGTGCTTATTCATACATGTGACCATTCAATGTAAATTAATACGCAATGTCCCATATTATTGTACATATATTTGTGTCTATGTGTGTGTATTCCCATACTTGAACTATCTTTCCTTTATATTGGTATCATATCCCAACTATGTCAATATTTTGAAGATGCTCCTACCCCAACCTTTGGTCAAATTTTGTTGTCTATAGCAACAAAACCATTGAATTTTGGCCTATTTTTATTAGTCATTGAATAATTAATTTTCTACAAAGAAAATTTCAAGGAACATTATAACCATAAAATCAAGAAGGTTAGTTACAAAAGAAATATTTTTAGGAAATATATAGATATGGTTTGAGGAAAAGAATAATGGGACTATATTTGATAAAATGTTCCATGAAATTTATTCTATTACAAATCATAAAGAGCTTCATATAGCGAAAAGAATAATTATTTTATCCCAAAGTAATCCGAGGATGTCTCACTACAATAAAATAAAAAGTAGATTAAAGCTTTAGTTTGGAGCTACAATTCTTCGTATAATCTATGTATCCTTATCATGGAAGGTAGCACTAAGAATAAGGATGAAGCTTATGGATCTTGGGATTTTTATAACTAGAGTAAATTCCCATCCTATAATAGTTTATGGGTTATTTATATACAAGAAGAATATCATGGTAGTGTGAAAAAAAGTGGGGAACAACTAAATTGACATTAACCTCTACTACCAATCATTGTGTAATGAGACTAACATTAATTCATAGGAATTCATTGGGATCATGTTCCCATCAGAGTTGACTCTATTTCCATTACATTTAACCATGAGATAATCATTCACATTTAATCATGAGATAACAATGCCCTACCTTAAGTACATTTTTCTTTCATTAGGGTGGATAAAATATTTGTTACTTTCATAAAGTATGGAAGTGTTGTCAAGTGGGTCTAGCTCAAATATTTGCAAGGAAAATTGTTATCCTCTCTAGCCAAGGCCAAATATAATTGTGTGACATGATGGTCTTCATGATTAATTTATTGGATACGATTATCGTTGATATATAAACTACTATTGATATTCTATTGGAACAATTTGTCACAATAAATCTAATAAAATTATTAAAATATATACTATGTTAAGATTAATTTTCTTTTAGATCATAAAATTTTTAGTAGTTGATTTGTTGCTTAAAATGAGTGAAATAGTTGAAATTCAAGAAATATAAAAATACAAAGAAATAAACACGCTCGCATCCACAATAGAAAAAAAATTAACCCTGAGGAACCCCTTATGAGATAAAAAAAAAAAAACACTAGAAGGTGATGCTACTCTGCTCTCTTTTCTCTAGTATGGAATTATGCAAGTGCAAAGGAAGAAATACTTTGTATAGAGTTATCTGAGACCTATGCCCTATAAGTATGATACATAGCTTTGACCCCCTCAATTATACTATCTAATTTCCACTCCTATTTTCTTTACTCAACTATAGAACAAATTATAATAGCATAGAATATAACCCCAACTCCTCCTAGTGGACTAGTATTTAACATAGATTGATAGGCAACTAGAGGGTAAGATTTAAATTCCTTAACCCTCAACTAGAGTTATAGTTTTGGACCTTCTAGAGTCTTCTTGAAATTCCAGATGTGGTTATAACTATATGCATGAGTAAAGGGGGGTTGATATCATGGCATCCTCCCATACCATGGTGGTCAAAAAAATACATCAACTTGCAGGAGGCATAAATTTTGCATATAAACTTTGATTAACATAAATCTTGCATAGGTGGAAAGGGCTATGAGTGTAGAAAAACACTAAAGGGTTTGGCGCAAAGATTTTTTTTGACCCTAAAATACATTACTTTCCTCAAAATGACTCTAGAGGTTTCATACCCCAATTCTGCCAACTAGGACCTATTGTTAAATGACCTTAGAAGATGATTCCACTAATTTTTCCCTTTTTGAAAACATAAAGATATATGAGAAATAATATAGTGATCCAATACAAATCAATCACCATGAAATTGTTGATAAAGCTTGATCTTTTGTACAATCTAATTTAACTTATTTACCATTCCCAAAATAAAATATAATGGTAGAATGATTAAAAAAAAATGAAAATTTGGTAATATTTTGAAAAAAAACTAGTCCCACTATTAAATTAGTGAAGGAAATGATATTAGTATCACTATTTATTCAAATAACAAGAATGATTTGGTAGTGATCTACCTTGTCCCTAATGAGAAAATGACAAAGATGATTACATTAAAATGGTTATGGATAATAAATTAGTAATCATACAATCATGTGTAATAAAAAGGATAAAAATTAAAAATAAAATAAAAAACAATAAATTAAAAAAGAATGTTATTGAAAATTTACAATTATATTTACACTGCTCAATTTAGTGTTACATATATGTCTAATAAATATATTAAAATTTACAATTATATCTACACTGCTCAATTTAATGTTACATATATGTCTAATAAATATATTGACATAAGTGTGGAGGAAACTTTAAGTCCCATCATCTTAGACATGTCATTTTTTAAAGAGAAAGAATAACATTATAATATTTTATTAAAAAAAGCCATGGTGTGAAGCTCCCCATAATAATAATAAGCTATTAAAAAGATATAAAATCTTTAAAAAATGACAAGTTTTTAATGACCAAAGATAAAACATTTCTTATATTAAGAATCATAATCATAATCTACTGGTTTAAAATGAATTTTTCACTAGAGAAATTACTAAGTTGAAAGAAACTGAAGCAGTAAGTATACAGTTTTATGAAAAATATTGATGAAAAATGCATCCACCTTCAGTATCATATGAGTATACAGTTCTATGAAAAATATTGATGAAAAATGCATCCACCTTCAGTATCATATGAATTTATTGATGCTCATCTGATCCGAGGGACAAGATGGAAACGCAATAATATAAACATCGACTTTCTACATGATATTTGCCACCATTTAAATGACAGATTTACCATTATCAGATCGCACTCTTATTGGGTTCTTATTTACCACTTCCACTTTCAAAACATTCAGTGTAATTTGACTTTGCTTTGTAACTGTAGATGCACAGAATGTGCAATAACATCAGTTGCCATGATTTTCAAATCCTGTACAACTGTATACAGTTTTAGAATTTGTAATAAAGTGTCAATATTTTATAGTAGTTACTTAGATTACTTTGACTGTTATTGTCTGTTAATGTTTGAGATTGGGTAACAAATCTCCTTCGTTGCAAATCATTATAGATAAGAAAATGAAAGGTGGCACTAATTATATTTGTTTAGTTGACCAAATCTTATTTCCACAGCATTTGTTTTCTTTTCATTGTCATAAAAATCAGAATTATAAAAACAAGTTGTGCGTATCAGATTTATGAGTGTTCGTTAAAACAGGTTGAGAGTATCTGATTTTGTACCTTAATAGAGGATAAAATTTCCCCTGATGATATGAGCGGACGTGGTGATGGGGATGTGGGTTTTATTTTTAATTCCTTTTTATGAGGGTGACTTTGTTCCGCCTTGGAATTTGAAGAACCTAAGGGTTGACCTTTTTGGTTTTCTCATATATATATATAATTAAATTACCACGATTACAATTAATATTTATATGTAGGGTAGGAGGATATAAATAATAAGAAAGTAAGTATCATCACAGTGTTTTCACCAATTTCGGCTTCTAGAGTTTTGGTGTTTGGAATTGGTTTGTAAGTAGTTTTACTCGTGTTCGGGCCTATATTTAAAAGTGAGGATAAAAATGTTCCCTCTAATTATAGGACTATCATGATTAACCACATTTTAAAGAAATGTATGGATTTATTCTGGAAAATAAGATTAGCACTTGACTTGAAATCCATGGTAAAATAACCATTGGTCAAGCTGGTTTTAGAAGGCATCACTCTATGATTGACCACCTTGTCACTCTTTGGACCATTGTCGAGGATTGTTGTAACAGTAAGACTAATCTCTTCTGATGTTTTGTTGACTTTAGAAAAGCTTCCAACACGGTTCCTTGAGAGAAGCTATGGCAAAGACTCGATGAGATAATGATTCCTCGTGAGTTAAGGGTCGCTCTTATTAGATTATAGGAGAATGTTATTGCCAATCTTAAAACCACCGAGGGTTGGTCCACTGATATTACATGCAACATCGGTGTTAAGCAAGAGTGTCCCCTATCCCCTACCATTTTTGGCATTTACATTGACAAGCTTGAGGAATGCTTAAAAGTTGTTGGTTGTGAAGGACCCAAGCTCGTTGGTATAGTCATTACTCTTCTCCTCTATGCTAGTGATATTTTTCTTCTTGCCAAGAGTCTCGACAATCTCAATAAGAAACTTAAAACCCTCCACAATTATTGTTCCAAGATGGGTATAATTGTTAATATTGATAAGACTAAAGTTATGATTATTAAATCCAAAAAGATCGCCTATGATAATTTCATTTATGAGAACAATTTATTGGAGAATGTTCTTCTTACAAATATTTAAGTATTGACATTCACCATGAGCTAAATTAGTACTATAGCATTGAGAAAAAGATTATAGGAGGTCGGAAAGCTCACTATGAGCTTGAAAATAATTGTAAGACAATTGATCTTTGAGTTTGGAGTAAAAAGAATTCCTCTTCGAGGCTCGCGCTGCCCCTATTATATTATTAAATAATCAATTCATTCATTTATTT
>APFE030695565.1:0-30195 GCA_000404065.3 Pinus taeda | reverse complement strand
ATATTAACAATAATCAATTAATAATATTAATTAATGAATTGGAAATAAAATAACAATTAAGTAATGCACTTATATTAAATAAATAAGTAATTAATTAAAAATACTGAAATCACGAGGGATAATCAACCCAAGTGAATAGTATTAAACCCAAGCCATTTTTATAAACGGAAGGTATATAAACCCTAAGTTAAATATTATAAACCCTAAGATAAATACTATAAACCCTAAAATAAACATAGTTGACCATGGTTGATTTTGACCATGGTTGACTATGCTACACTATGATTGATTTTCATATCGAGACAATCTTTGTCACAATACGATGTTGGAACATGGTTGACCAAAACCCTATGAATATGAACCCTTAAATCAATAAACCCCAAGGATTGATATTATAAATCCAAGGGACTAATGCTAAAGCCCCAAAGGATTATGAACCCAAGGGAATATATTAAACCCAAGAGATTAATATTATAAAACCGAGGTATATAAACCCTAAGATAAATATTATAAACCCTAAAATAAATCTGGTTGACCACGGTTGACCATGGTTGATTTTCATATTGAGACATTGTTTGTTACATTTTGACATTGGACAATGCTCAAACATGGTTGAACCCTTAGATTAATAAACCCAAGGGATTGATATTATAAATCCAATGGAATAATACTAAAAACCCAAGGGAATAATATAAACCCAAGTTAAATAAACATGGTTGACCATGGTTGAATTTCATATTGAGACATTGTTTGTCACATTGGATAATACTCGAACATGGTTGAGCCCTTAGATTAATAAACCCAAGGGATTGATATTATAAACCCAATGGAATAATAAACCTAAGGGATTAATACTAAAACCCCAAGGGATTATGAACCCAAGGGAATAATATTAAACCCAAATCGTTAATATTATAAACCCAAGGTATATAAACCCTACGATAAATATTATAAACCCTAAAATAAACATGATTTACCATGGTTGAACCCCTACATAAATAAACCGAAGGAATTGATATTATAAACCCAAGGGATTAATACTAAAATTGCAAGGGATTATGAACCCAAGGGAATAATATTAAACCCACTGGATAAATATTATAAACCCAAGGTATATAAACCCTAAGATAAATATTATAAACCCTAAAATAAACATGGTTGACCATAGTTGATTTTCATATTGAGACAATCCTTGTCAGAATGTGACGTTGGACCAGGGTTGAGGATGCTTGATCATCATTGAATTTCATATTAAGAGAATATTTGTCACAATGTGATGTTGAACCATGATTGACCATGGTTGATTTTCATATTGAGACAGTGACGTTGGATCATGATTGACCATGATTGATTTTATAAAACATGGCTGATCATGGTTGAACATGATTGATATTATAAACCCAAGGGAATAATATTAAACCCAAGTGAATAATATAAACTCAAGGTATATAAACCCTAATAAAAATATTATAAACACTTAAATAAACATGATTGACCATGGCTGATTTTCATGTTGAGGCAACGTTTGTCATAATGCGACGTTGGACCATGCTCGAACATGGTTGAACCCTAAGATTAATAAACCGAAAGGATTGATATTATAAACCCAAGGGAATAATAAACCCAAGGGATTATGAACCCAAGGGAATAATATTAAACCCAAGGGATTAATTTTATTAACCCAAGGTATATAAACCCTAAGATAAATATTATAAACCCTAAAATAAACATGGTCGGACTTGGTTGATTTTCATATTCAGACAATCCTTGTCAAAATGTAATGTTGGATCATGGTTGATGATGCTTTACCATGAATGAATTTCATATCAAGAGAATATTTGTCGCAATGCAATGTTGAACCATGGTTGATATTATAGAGGTAAGGGAATAATAAACCGAAGGGATTAATACTAAAAACCTAAGGGATTATAAACCCAAGAGAATAATATTAAAGCCTAGGAATATGAACCCTTAGATTAATAAATCCAACAGATTGATATTATAAACCTAAAGGAATAATAAACCCTACGGAGTATTACTAAAACCACAAGGGATAATGAACCCAAGGGAATAATATTAAACCCAAGGGATTAATATTATAAACCCAAGGTATATAAACCCGAAGATAAATATTATAAACCCTAAAATAAACATCTCACCATGATTGACCATGGTTGATATTATAAACCCAAGGGAATAATAATAAATCCAACAGATTAATACTAAAAACCTAAGGTAATAATAAAAACCCAAAGTCTATAAACCCTAGAATAAATATTATAAACACTTAAATAAACATAGTTGACCGTGGTTGATTTTCATATTGAGACAATGTTTGTGAGAATGCAATGTTGGACCATGCTCGACCATGATTGAACCCTTAGATTAATAAATATGAGATTGATAAACATTTATTTTTAGTTTATACTATTATTATTTATGTTATGTTATAGTTTGAGTAAGGTGATATAATTCTAATAAAATTGTAGTTTTGTAATTTAAATTATTCTCTTGAATTCAATATCATGTAAAAAAAGGTAAACATTTGAGAAAATTTTGAAAATTATGATAGTGTTATTAGATTTTTAGGATTTTATTTTGGAAGTTTCTAAACTTATGACAATTATAGAGACACATTAAAAAAATCCTAAAATGTTAGAATGTAGATTTTTTGAATTTGAATTGATGTTAGAGATCAAATTTTGAAACACTACAATGTTAATCATGTTAAAAGTTGGTATAACCCAGAATTACTCAAATACCATTGAGTATAAATTTCTTAAACCACAAATTAGTTCCCCAAATCACAAATATTTTAACAAACCAAAAATTTATTGCGATATTAAATTAAAATTTTTAATATAAATAAAAGCATTCAAATTATTGATCTAAAGGTGAAATAAATGAAAAATCATTAAAAGCTATGTATTGTAGTTAACCATGGAGCATTGAGTTGACTATGAATAGGTGTATCGATAAAACCAATAATATATATTTTTTATCAACCTCATATAAATTGTTTATTTAATTATAAATTTATATTTTTTATATTATTAAAATATAAATACATAAAAATTAAACATTAAAATTGATATTTTATTTTATTTCAAATAAAATAAAATTAATCCTTGATCAGCGATGGAATGGACTCCTCGAGATCCACGATATGGTTAGTAGCCTAAGAAAAAAGGACGATGAGGGAATTGGCTCTGGCCCTCACACACTCACCGCCCTTTTGCAAGGTGGCTAGACACATGCAAGGAATTTATGATGATTTGAGAGATTGGTATGATATCATCTGCTTGGAAGTTTATGTTTTGTGTTGGTCTCAAGCTATAGGGATTGTTAGTGGTTGGGTTATAGGATTAGAGGCAGTATCAAGTGCGCTCTGGAAGGTCCTTTCTGCAGCTGGTTGACTAGGTACAACAACTCCCCTCCATTCTACATAGGCTAGTGTCTGTAGCTGTTATTCCCACGCAGATGCTCAAGGTTCGCCATCTTGGCACCTGCACTGTGCTAGGGTTCGAGAGGTGTTATCTTCATTCATTGTTTCACTATCATGGCTAACGAAGTACTAGTATGGCGCAACCTTCCTTTTGAAGAGGTACAAGAAGAGGAGAAGATTGGGGTTAGAATCGTCATGTGAGGCTTCAGCATAGTGGCGGTCAGCCCTAGCCACATCCTACTCGAGGTCGCGGTTGTAGAATGACCTCTAGGCTCATTCATGAAGTGGCCCAGGGCTACTAGATAGGCATACAACCAAAAATTCACAACTTATTTATGGGTTGGAAGCAGACCTGAACTGATAGGAAACACAAGAAAACTTGGATGTTGAGGAATGGTTGGAGTTTTTTCCAGACCCTATTCATACCAGAGGTTGATCCTCCCAGTATAAACAAACCATATATCTATATTGGCTCATGAAAAACATTGTAGCAAGAACCCTATCCACTCCTGCAACTACTCCGGCTAAGACATGCCCTATTCTTCCATAAATTCATAAAGAATTCCAACTTATCCAATTCCAGATTCAACAACAAAATGCCTGTCTCAGAAGTATAGAAAACTATATTCTGTGTCTCCCTCAAATGGAATTATCGAGCTCGAGCACAATAGATCCATCTCCTATAAACTCTTTCGATGATTAGTAGTATGTCTAGTCTAGTATGCTTTTCTATTTTTATTAAGTACAAATGCATGATATGCAGAGTTTGATGATATGTTGTAGATATTTAGATATTAGACACGATAAGGATATTCAAACATATCTATCTCTAAAAGTCAATCTTAAACTATTTTGTTTTTGGATGGCTTATAATGTGGTACAGTGACCAGCATATCTGGTTTCCCATTGGGCAGATTGAGGCCACCATACCATCTAATCATGAATGCAATCTTACTTTTTGATGAATGAATGATGAATGCCTTGCCAAGCTTACAAATAAAAAATAAAAGAAATTACTATTTCCTTACTTTTAATTAGACTAAATCAAAACCTCATTAACCCATGGAAAAATAATTTATTTCAATTAAAAATATTATAGGCAAAATTGTATACTCGGTTTAAAATATTCTAGAAAAGTATCGGATAAATTCTGATCCAATTATTATTAATGTAAAACTATATATATATATATATATATATATATTATATATATATATATATATATAAAATAATAAAATTAAATTAACAATAACGATATCTCAAAGAAAGGCTATGTCATCAATGTAAAACACATGTTCAACACTAGCGAATTATTGCCTTGGAATTTAAACACCCTCTCGCCCCATCTAGCTTATCATCTATATGTCAAAAGTAAAGATTTTAACGTGGCAAATTCTAGATGTGAACGTGTATCAAGGGTCGGGGAAAAAAGTATTACGTTTCGCGTTGAAGAGCATTTGCAGGTGCTGATAATTTTGGCATTCACGTGTGTAGACTTAATGGGTTAACGTGGTCACAATGGAGGATAAGGGTCAAATTTTGGATTCTTTGATAGTATCAATGATTTTCACAATTTAAAAATATATCTACAGTGCATTACACTAGAATATGGTTTGTAATTTTGTAGTTGTTGCAATAATAATGCTGTATGGTTTTGTTGGAAGGAATATATTTGTGTATTTTCCCATAATAGTGCAGTGGAATATGGTTTATAATTTATACTTGTTGCAATCAAAATGTTGTGTTATTTCATTTGAAGAAATATGTCTGTAAATCAAAATGTTTTTTTTTTCTAATAAAGTTCTAGGATAAATATGCACCATTTCTAGGATGACCGTATGAAGGGTTATTGACATCTTGTTTGAAAGTAGCAATTAGTGATAAGAAAATTCTGAATATATCTGATAAAACTTGAGATGGGTATCCTGCACCTTGGCCAATTCAAGAAGCCAGCTTCATTTTTTCATAGGGAGAAGCTCAAAAAAACTAGGCTTGTGCTAACTAATGTCAATTAGGCAGAATCATAAGACTCCCTCTTTGTTCTAAAATCTTAATAGAGTTGATAATAATATTAAGTGCATCATATTTTTTATGTTTTAATATTTCATTGTTTAGTTACTTGTGGGTCTGCAAAAAATTAGTTTGGTTAATTTTGACCAAATCCAAAACAAAACACTCTTGCGATTTGCTAATGGTGTCTGTTAATTCTCTTTGTACCCAGGATGACAGAGAAAGCAACCAATATCACTCCCATTCACTAAGACACAACGTAATTGTTTCTTAAAATTGTGTATCAAAACAATTGGAATTACTGTAAAGATCATTGAAGACAATGTATAAAACTACAATGTTGTTTTATTACATTTAGATTTATTATAGAATTCAAAGTCAAAAAACCCAATTGGAATATTTTTGGTTACCTAATGAAAACTTTGTGATTTTAATGTGGGGATTGAAATCTACGTGAAGAGTTTGCTAGTCTCTTGAAATCTTGAAGTTCCATTTTTTCACCACATGCCTTGAGTTTCATTATGATCTCCCCTTCCCCACATCAATATGTTTGATGGCTTAACATGTAATCTCTGAAGGCAGAGAATTGGATCCCATTTCAGTGATATAAATATCAGGTTTTTCTTAAAAAAAATCTATGTATGATAAAGACTACAAGCTTGGTATATCTTGAGAAAATTATAATTGTAAAAGATGAAATACTTCAATGTTGTTTGATTTCTCTGGAAAAAGTTAGGTTTGGACATATCTGGACTGAATCTGGTTTGAAATTTTTCTTGTAGCTCTAGGAAATGTTGAGATTTTGGTGACATGAAATCAAACCCTCCTCGAATTAACTAAATAAAAAAATGTTTCTTCATCTGCTTCCATGGGATGTTCATCCGCTTCTTCCTCTGGAGATTCTTCTTCTTTCTCACTTACATCTCCAGCTTCAGGTTCCCTCTGGTTGCTAGTTTCAATCATTTCCATTGTTTCTTCCAACCATTGCATAACTCTCATCACTTCAACATTGGCTATAGGAATTTTTCCTCTTCGTCCTTCTCTAGCACCTCTTCCAATTCTATGTGCGATGATCAACTTATTTGTTCTGGGAGTAGATTCAGGATCTACTCTAATACCAATTGATGCAAGCCTACTTTATTTTTACGGTTGTATGAACGATTTCAACATAAATGTGCCTCCATTTAATGATCAGAACCAAACCACCATAACCGAGATGGTTTATATAAATAAACCAAAAGGAAGGAACTAAGGCCAAATGCAAATTAACCACTGCAGCTGAGCTTTAACAAGCTCCCAAAGGAAGACATCTTACCTTAATTAAAATCACAAACTTAAGTTTTTATAATGACATAATTAAATCACAAACTTAAGTTTTTATAATGACATTACCTCCTGCAACTTTATTCTTCTATCCTTCGGTGATTATGATGTGATCACCATTCATAATCAAGGTCTGCTTCCCTTTGTATTAGCATGTACTTCAAAGTCGACATGTCATCCTGACTCAAGTCATTCTGCCTTGCTCACAAAACCGCACAAGGGGAAATCCCTAGGAGAAAAAATCCATGATTTATGTGTCAATTGTCAGCCCTGGGTCCGTTAATTTTTTATCCTTCTTGCTTTAAAAAGGTGCTCACACCTCCACCTCTAGGACAAGTCCTCGTGGATTCACTTGTACACCACATGATCCCGCTCATCTCTGATTGGCTAGGATTCCATGTTAGCCTATCTCTAGTTTTCCTGGATATTCTCGTTAAGTGCTCCCCTCATCCTTCCAGGATAAGAACTTATGGGACACATCATCCTGGCATTGTCAAGTGTCTTCCTTACCTCTGACATAGCCTTGATTTGTTTCTCCCAACATTTTTTTTAATTGACTTTTCTTGTTGGGTTTTAAAAAAGATAATTATTTTTTCCTTTGTGCTTCGAACTTGGATCTGTTAATGTGTCAACACTCCTCTGCCACTCCTACAACCCTCCCACTCACGTAGTATTAAAAACTCCTTAATTACTATGTAAGTTTAATTCTCTGAAACATTATATATATATATGACCAATAATAATAGAGAGATTGCAGAAGTATTGGTTAATGATTGAAAACAAAGGTTGCAGAAGGAATGGTTAGAGGCTTTGATCACAAAATCACTCTTTCGCATTCCACACTTTCTTATTTTTTATTAATTCCACAAATATAAAGAATACACCATGCATTTGTTCTAGATCCACAAAGATAGGATAAAATGTACCAATTTTGGGAAAATGAAACAAATTACAACAGCTAAATTTAATGAATTACAAGGCAAGTAAAACAAACTCTATCCTAACATATCCACTCATAGAGGTACCAAGTCCTCTGGTAAAGGAATTTTGACTTCTTGGTCAATAAGGCTTTTATAGATGCCCCTGCATCACTTTGGGTTGAGCTCTATGCATAATTTTCAACACTTTTCCTCTGTGTGACCATCAATATTGGAGTGTTTGCTAAGATCCTTGCACTAGTGTGACATGGATATTTTCTTGTGGTCCTTTCCCCCTTTCCAATTCTTCTCCCTTCCTTGGAATGTTCTTTGTGTTCTTTCTTCTTTGAACCATTTTACTACCCTTTATTTTTGCCTATGTTTTCAAGGCACCGTACCTATACATAAACCTCATATACCATTTTGAGTTTGAATAACATCACTTTCTTTCATAGATGGCTCTATAGAGCCCTCAAATACTTGAGGAGTACATCTAGGTTTTTTAGAGATATACCAAACATTATTTTTTGTCATTCAAACTTTTGTGGTGTAATCTTGTACAGTCTACCCCTATCTCTTCCTAAAGTAATATCATTGTATCCATTTTTCCTCTACATACTTGATAGAATATAATTGAGAATTAGTGAGGGTTTTCAAATTGTCCCACGTAGTTATTTGAGGATCTTCCTCTATCCTAATGGTTTCCATATGTATTTCCCACTAGGTTAGGGTATGTACCTCTACTTTAAAATGAGAAAATGGAATTTTATGTTCGTCATTTGTTCGAACACCAAGCTAAACCTCTAATTACTACAACCAATGATGTTATTTCAAAGCATCAATCTCACCTTGATGTGGCTTGTTGTCCACAATTAATTCCTTCTTGAAGAGACATTATAAATTATTCAAGGCACTTAGACTTGGCTACTCTCTTTTGAGTTCTTTACTGTAGTCCTTTGGATCCTTCTGATCCTCCAATTTCCCCTCTATTCTAACCTTTGAGTTGGAACTTACAATGAATGCGTACAATGTTGGAACCTACTAATTGAAGATATGAGTAGGGCATATGTATACAACTTTGAGGGGTCTAATAAAATTATTTGGGGTAGAAATAACCATTAAGGTCAATACATAGATAAATATGGCTATAAAGATTTGTTTATCCATGAGAATTCAACTTTTTACTAGTGGTACAAAGCTCTTTGGAAGATAAAATCTCTACTAAAATAAAAATATTTCATGTGGTGTGTGGTGATTGGGTTAGTGTTAACGTGGGACCTCGTACAAATTTGAGAGAAAATTGGTCTAGGATGATGCCCTTTTGTGTTTTTACAGGAAGAAACCAATATTCATCTATTGCTTCATTGTACTTTTTATATTTATGTTTGGAGGTATATATAAGAAGTGTTGGGGATAAAAGCCCTAAGGAAAGGGGTTTTGGTGATTCAATGCCTACAAACTTGGTTTTGGAGGAAAGAATTGGAAACTTTATAAATTGTTCCTCACCTCTTAGAGTGGTAGATGATGAGTCAAAAAAATATTATTTAACCTTTTTGAGTAGTCCTTATAGATGATAATGTTTTCTTTTGATATATGTAAACAAAATTTTCCTTAGTTCCTAGAACCAGGAGGAAATTTTGGTCTATGCTCATGCACCTATAGATTGTATCATTTATTCTCCTTCAATAGGAATACACATTTTTCCCTTGGACAAAAAGGATATTATCAACTGATAGATTTCATTTTATTTCTTCATTTAATAATAATTCACTGTACAAAATTTGTTGTCTCTTTGAAACACTAGATGCCTGCAACTCCCCCCATCTCACCTACTCACGATGGTCAGTCTGGTGGGGGATCCTCCCACTCTGATAGATGAATTAGTGGCCTTATAGGTGTTGCTCACCTTGATACTAACAAAGAAGCGGTTCAAGGATAACCCGCCGAAGTTCATTAAGCCTATGGAGTAAATCTCATCGATGGCGATGCCTCTAATTTTCTATCACTTGAATTTGACATACGCAGACTCTGTTCTAGTGGGGAAGTTCATTGTGATGTGGAATTCCCTCAAATCAATGGAATCATGGATGAATAAGAACTAGAAAGACAAAATGAAGTGGAATTTGGGTGTTCTTTTCATCGAGAATGGATTCTTTTCCTTCTTGATCGAGCTCAAGGAAGTCATTTTTAGAAATGTGTTGAAAAGTGTAACTAGGTTTGGTCTTCATAATGTCATGTAATTATAATTTTATGTAATGAGATGTAAAGAAAAAAATTAAATTATTGTATTTATTTGCTTCATGGGTTTCATGAGAAAGGGATTTTGTTTTTGAGTCAAGACTCCCATTGGGAGCCTTTAGGATTTGTTTGTCATCTAGTCATAATATGTGAGAGTCATTGTCATGTAATGAAGTCATGTTACACTTTATAAAAGGTCAAACTTGTCTATGTAAAGTATCCTCCAAGACCTTGTCACTTATCTTCTTCAAGTCAGCCTACAACGATGGAATAAAATGCTAGATGAAGTCGGCCTAACCTCTAGTGAACATGTTAGCCTAAAGGAAATGTGTGGAGGTGTATAAATAGCCTAACTCGGCCTCACTTGAAGAGACACATTTGATAAGAAGCTCGACTTGAATTCAGTGAAACATAAGTGCGAATAAGGGGTCAAGAGAAGTGCAAAGAAAGGATAATGAAGAAGATTCTTCCGGGTATTTGCGAATTAGGGTTTCTTCTAGGATTAACGAAGAGAGGTTTCTTTTGGGGCAAAAAAGAGTCTTCTGGGAAAGCAAAGAAGGAGGTTTCTTCTGGGTAGAAAAGAAGAGACTCTTCTAGGGAAGTGAAGAGGAGGTTTCTTCTCGGACAACAAAGGAGAAGTTTCTTCTAGGGTAATGAAGGAAGGATTCTTCTGGGAGACTGAGATAGAGATCTATAGAATGATATTCTATAGAGGAATCTAGTGATATCATAGAGACCAAGTTTCTTTAGAGGAAGTCAAGAAGAATCAGTGTGAAGGATAAAGACCAAGATTCTCTAGAAGAAGCTGAGGAGAGTAGTTTGAGATCAAGCAAAGGGAAGAGGAAGAGCATCAAGGCTAGTGACAAGGTTCTTGGGAGGATACTAGAGTTAAGGGTCTACGTCACGGTCTTGGTACTTATCAATTGAAGATCTAGAAGAATAATTTTGATCGGCTTTTCCTCCCAAGAAATGAGAGGTTTTGGCCCTGGCTGAGAAGCCTACATACTTTGTCACTTGTCTTTTATTGTGCATATTGGTAATTGTCTTGATGAAGAGAACACATTAATAAGCTAACAAAGAAAAGACTACAAGCTAGGAAGTAAAAGTATATCACAAACAATTATCAATAAGAGAAATTGTTAACTCTGAATTCCCCAAATTTCTCAACAAAATGGTCCCTATTTCTTCAGAAATAGGGGAATGTATCTCAATAGATGGTCCCTACACTTTGATCCACCTAAACATATTCCTAATGTTTTCTTTCATGGGTCAAGCTTCCTTGCCCCCCACTATCTTGTTGGGTCGATGATTGTCTTCATGTAATTGGAAATGGCGTTGGAAAATATATTGATAGAAATGAACTAGAGGGAGGCTAATTCATCTGTGCCAAGATCTATGTAGAGGTTGATTTGGAGAAAGGATTATTCGCAGAAATACTTGTTACAATGGGAAGGTGGAAGCATTGTCAAATTCTTAACTATGAGAAGTTCCCCTTTAAATTTATGGTCTGCCATGAGTATGGGAATTTTCCCAGGGACTGCAAAAATACATAGAATGAAACACTAGAAGGAAATCAGTTTTAACAATAGAAGACCCATAAAAAAGGAGTAAACAAAAATGGACCATAAAATAATGAGAAGACAAACTAGAACATTAACGCCCATCTTACTTTGCAAACCCATTCATGGATTTATAGTTCTATAAGCACCTCGGTTGGAAGCTCATGATCTCCTTCCAAAACATGAAGAGGAGAAAATTGTAAAAAAATCCCTAAAAGATAGGGAAATAAATAAGATAAACAAGGAGATCAACCCTACTGAGACCTAACCTTAGTCGCATCAGATCACTCCCAATGTAGAGGGGGGACTAGTTATTTGCTAGTTGGCCTAGCCATCATCCCCTACAAAAGACATTTGAGAGTCCTAGGGAGGTCCAAGGAAAATGATAACTAAGAATCTGTCACACGTGCATTCATATTGGGGAATATGTATTGAGGAAAAAAATACATAATATATTATGGGATATATAAGGGGTAAATGGTTTTTATATTTGTAGGTATAAAAAATGGAGCTCAAAGTTAATGAAAAAATATAAAGGGGTATAAAAAATGTTAATGAAAAAATGGATACCTATAATATCTAGAGAAAGTATGGGTTTTTTAAATTGGGAAGGTTGATTGGATACGTATTGGTAGGTGATTAAATAATGTGATTTTTAGAGGCATTTCCCAGTATGTAGTCAAATTAAGGGTATTGTTTAGTATGCCAAGAATGCACATGATATTTCATAGGTTCATTGAGTGAAGCCCCCGTTCTAGCAATCAAGAAACTGTGAGTAATTTCAAGAAGAAGGGAAGACACTAAAAGCAGGAGATCGGGGAATATGAAGCTGAATAGAACATGAAACTAGGAAATAAATTTCAGATCTCAAATCTACTAAAATATTCTAGATGCAAAGGTGTAGTAGGAACATCATAGGGTCGTCGCAAATCTCTTTCACCGCCCATTTGATGAAGTTAATATCTTGGAATATAAGGGGTTTGGGAGGACCCTCTAAATCTCTCTCAATAAAGGATATAATTAAGTAGAAAAAACCTCAATCTTCTTTCTGTAAGTCATGAAATTAGAAGAAGGTGAACTAATGAAGATGCCCAAATTATTTTGTATGGATAGTGAAGGAGTAGGACAAATTTCGCAAGGAGATTTAGGTTCTTTGGGTATTTTTTGAAGTAGAGGACAATTCACAATGGTTGAATGCGTAAAAAATATGAATTGGATTATGGTAGTATTGAAAAAGAAGGAATCAAATGAAAGGTTCAACGTAATAAACGTCTATGATCCCTCCACATATAAGGAGAAGCTAGACTTCTGTGACAAGCTCTTGTCACTAATAAACAACAATTGGAATCATAACCATGGTGTAGGCGTATACTTTAATACCACATTTATTTCCTCTAAGAGCAAAGGTGGGAATATAGTTCGAGACCCTTTTAGGGAGTGTATGGAGGACCTCATCACAAAGTGGGACATAATTGATATTAAGCCTCGAAAAGGAAAGTTCACATGGTCAAATAAAAGAGTTGGAGTGGGACATATCGTAGCAAGACTAGATCAATTCCTAACTCACATCTTATGGATCCTATAGGGACTAGATCCCTTTTAATCCATCTTAGCCTTGGTGAGTCTCATCACTAACCAATATCACTAGTTCTGGAGGGAAAGGAATACCTAGGGTCTATCCCCTTTTGATTTAATCTAGACTAGATGATAGATGAGGGGGTTAGTGAACTGATATCACAAGCATGGTGAGAAAATTATGACAGATCGTTGACCTTTGCATGGAAATCCAAAATAAAGTCAATGAAGAAAGCTTTAAGAAAATGGGCAAAGGAGCTGTATGTTCTGCTAGGAAAGAGAAGAGTAGAATTGATGAAAGAATTGGAGCAACATATCAGTGTAATGGAGAATGACACGGTAGAGGATTGGAATATTGAAAGGGAGAATATTTTAGGCACCCAAATCTTCTAGGAATAAGAATGAGGGGGAGTAATGGAGGCTTAAATCCAGAAGCATATAGCTAAATTTTAGGAATCAAAATACTTCATTCTTCTACAAACAGACCAAAGCAAGGGAGCTACAAAATAGGGTGAGGTAAATAACTCAAGAAGGTAAGCCTCCGATCTGCAAATTTTCTGAGATAAAAGAGGAATCCTTCATTCACTTTTGGTCTCTTTATTCATTATTTCCCCCCTTCCTTTCAGAGATCACAAAAGATGAGAATAATTTATTAATGCAAGAGATTGAGGAGGACGAGGTAATTGAAGCAAGGTTGAGGAATCCTTTCCCCCCTTGCTTTCAGAGATCACAAAAGATGAGAATCATTTATTAATGCAAGAGATTGAGGAGGACAAGGTAATTGAAGCAACATCATTAATGGACAAAGGCCCCGAGACTTGATGACTTTCCTATTAGTTTCTATTGATCCTTCTAGATATTGATCAAGAAAGATATGATTAGAATGATCAGCTAGACCAAAGTAAAAGGAAAGGTTGGAGGGGGGATGAACTCTGTGTTCTTATATTTAATCCCAAAAGATACTAATGTTGCAACCTTCAATAGGTTTCATCCCATTTAATTATGAAATTAATCTTACAAAATACTGACAAAAATTATAGCGGGGAGACTAAAGCGGGTTTTACGAAGATTGATGTTAGAAAATTAGGGTGGTTTTCTCAAGCACAGGCACATTTTGGACAATATCATCCTAGTTCGAGAGGCGATCCATACGAGTGAAGAATGTAAGGAATCAATATTTTTTATAAATCTAGATATGACAAATGTGTTTGGTCGAGTAAGTCATCCTTTCATTTTCCTCATCATGGAAAAACTAAAATTCAACAAGGATTTTGTTAAATGGATAAATGCCTATATTGGTCTTCCCTAGATTTCTCCCTTGATCAATGGTAGGTCCACCCCCTTTTTCAAAGCCTTCATATGTCTCCAGCAAGGTTGCCCGCTCTCTCCCCTGTTATACATTCTTATAGCAAAGGGTCTATGCAGAAACCTTGAGAAATCTCGGGAGCCCAGAGCCTTACCAGGTCTCTCCATTGCCCAGAATGTCAAAGACGTTAACCATTCAAAATTCATAGATGATACCATTCTTTTGGGAGGAGCCTCCAAAATTATTGTTGTTAGGTTTAAAAGGATACTCACCACTTATGTGGGGCTCTCAGGAGGCTTGATTAACAAGAGGAAGAGCCATCTTTACAATTAGAATTGATCAGAAACAGTGTTGCAGGATATAACATCGACCCTGGGCATTCTAATTCAACATGGATATAAGTCCTTCAAGTATTTGGGAGTTCCCATCTCCTTAGGGTACCCAC
Source organism: Pinus taeda (assembly GCA_000404065.3). Classification (NCBI taxonomy): domain Eukaryota; kingdom Viridiplantae; phylum Streptophyta; class Pinopsida; order Pinales; family Pinaceae; genus Pinus; species Pinus taeda. The sequence continues at coordinate 15,377 of APFE030695565.1, read as the reverse complement.
AATTTTGGAAAAAAACAAAAATAAAATCAATGGGTGGGGGTTTACTTTCCGAATATGGTAGGAAAAGAAATTTTATTCAAGTTTGTACTCTCGGCACTTCCAATCTACCTTTTCTCTCGACTTCTACCATAGACACAAATTCAAAAACAAATCAGCATCATGCTTAGGAAATTTCTCTGACAAGGGGGAAAAATGATGATAAGAGGTTCCACTTAGTGAATTGGAACACAATGTGAATTCCTAAAGAAGTAGGAGGCCCAAAGATCAAGGACCCTATTATGGTAAATATAGCCCTGGGAGGAAAACTGGTTTGGAAGTTGATTATTGACTCCAAGGAGTGGTGGAAAGAGGAATTCTTAAAAAAATACTTCCACAAATATTAGTTACTAAGGGCTGATAATGCATAGTGGATAAGTAGTGACTCAAAATTTTGGAGATTGTGTAAAAGGAAGCCCCTCCCATTATAAAAATTATGGGTTCGCAAGTCAGGAATGAGGTCTGGATCATTTTGCGGAAGGAGAAGTACCTTCCATTCATCATTCTCTCTTCCTTTGGAAAATTACATCCCCTCACTAATTAGATACAGGACAAGGGGATAATAAGCCCAAAAGATATTTCAATTTGGGATGATTGCAGTATATGGAAGGGTTGGGCTTGTCATGGTCTTCCCCAACATTTGCAATCACAGTGGGAATCAATGATCCCTCTTTTGAAATATCTTGCACCCATAGATGAAGGCTACAAAGATTTAGAAACCTACAGACCTAGAAAATCAACTCAACATACAATTAATGAAGGATATAATTATCTTTTGAGGAAGCTCACCTTTCCTGCACAATTGGAAATATGGTGATTTGGAACAAGGATTTCATTCCAAATATTAAGGCATTTGTTGGACACTGGTTTGTGGGGGTTATTCCTACAATAGAAAACTTAAAGTGCAAAAGTATATAAGGCCCTTCTTGGTGTGTTCTTTGCAAGGGAGAAGAGGATTCAATAGCACATTTATTTCATGAATGTCCATTCTCTCTAGTTGTGTGGAGACAGGGATTTGAAAAGGCCTTGTACATTTTTTCCATTACCCCAAATTGGTAGGATATATCTGTTAATTGGACACCACAAGGAATGTTTTAGCCTCCCATCATAAAGAGGGCATGGAAAACTATACCTATTTTGTTACGTTGGGTTATATGGATTACAAGAAACAAAGTAATTTTTGAAGGCAAAACCCCCTTTATTTCCCGATCTACCAATAAGGCCCTGATATTTATCTTTGAATCACTCTCCTTGAGAAGACTTAATAACTCTGATATAGAAGGCTTATCGTAGCTGGAGAGGAGTTGGATAAACATCACAACTTCCTTGGATCATTATAGAAGCTTCAAAGTTCATCAAAACATAAGAAAAGTTTAGTTTCTAAGATTCAATCAAGAAGAAATTCGATCTTGGAAAAACATGTAATCATCGGAAATATTACACTTTGATGGCACTACAAAAGGGAACCCATGGGCAGTAGGAGCAAGATGGTTAATACATTGACCTGATGAACAAGATGTAATCAGATACGCATGGGGATTAGGTCCAACCACCAACAATAAGGAAAAATTTCTAGTGTTATGGAAAGGTTTGGATACTGCCCACAGTTAAGGCGTCAAGGAAATTATTATTCTTGGAGACTCTATGCTTATGATCATAATGTTATCAAACTCCAACCATACAACAAATCCCTTGTGCTCTGCAGTGGTGAAGGATTAATCTCCAAATAATGTTTTTTTGAAAAATTGTCCCTAGTCCATGTTCTTCACCATCTAAACTAGGAGGTCAATGAAATAGCAGACTGGGGATCAAAATTAGAGGAGGGAAAGATTGAATTAAATGGATGTGACAAGGGATTCACTCCCATACCATAGTATAATCATGACAAATATGGATATTAGGGCCATCAATGATGGAATATTTAGGTTCTCAAATCTTTGGTTGAAAAATTCCACATGACAAATAGATGGGAACAGGGACGTGTTAAGCATCCACTTGGATGAAAATTGGTGATTTGGTAACTCGGTGAGACCTCCATTTCTCTTCATTTTCCTTGTGAACAAACCATGGAAAATTGGGAAAATTCCATCTTTGGGAGGATGGCATTCTATCCACTATTATTAATGACGAAGATACAGAGGCAATCTTCACCTTGCGCCATTACAAATTACTTGAAGGATTGTTAATGTAGCTCCTGGGGTAGAAGAATTTCTTAATTAGCGTGAGGATCCATGAATCACAGGCATTAACAATAACGAAGGAGAGAATTTGATGGAGAAGGAAAGTGGATGGCTTATTTAAGTAATCTCTATCGCATATTGGGGCAACTATATTCCTTCCTTTTGAGTGTCTTTCTTGTAGCTTTGTTTTGTTGAGAAGTTTAGTGATGGCATCCATGGGAGGGAAACCTCTAGAGGCTGAGCCCAAATAGTGGAAGAGGGTTGTGGAATTCTTATTCAAACTTATTGTGGGGGAGATAGACCTCCTCACATGGAGAGTGAAGATGCTAGAGAAAGAAAAAGTAGTCAATACAGAGCACACTAATACCAAGTTAGAAAACATGGGGGTGAAGGTGGATAATATGTAGATCAAGTTGGAAACCGACCTTGTAGCTAGATTGTCAGACCCCATTTCTAATAAGCAGCAAAGGATCACCAACGATGGAGCATATGAAGTAGGAACGAGCAAGGAGAAATGACTTATCAGCAAGGAAGCCATCCCAACTAAGGCTGATTAACTTTATTTTGTAATGCATTGGAAATATAGAATATTTTTGGGTCAGTTTTGTCATATGGAAAATATAAATGTAAAATATTAGTCCATAAGGCTGGTCGGGCCAAGAAAGTATTACTCTGGTTATCTTGGAATATAGAAGCAGTTGATACCACTGAAGCAAGTTTTGTCGATTTTGATGTGAACGGTTTTGGCCGTGCAACCCAGGTTTTATAATACACAGTAACCATGTTGTTAAAAAAAAGAAAGATATTATGACTTAAAAATGACTGAGATGACTTTGACTGTTAATGTCGGTTAATGTTTGAGATTGGGCAACCCATGACCAATTCCCTTCGTTGCAAATCATTATAGATAAGAAAATGAAAGATGGCACTAATTATATTTGTTTGGTTGACCAGATCTGATTTCCACAGCATTTGTTTTCTTTTCATTGTCAACTTCGCATCACTTTCTTTATATGAGAATTATAAAAACAAGTTGAGCGTATCAGATTTTTGAGTGTTCATTAAAACAGGGTGAGCGTACATGAGAATTTATAAAAGACAAGTGGAGAGTATCAGATTTTTGAGAGTATCAGAGTTTCTATGAAATTTTATAAACCATGTCAGACTTTTGAAAAAACAGGTTGAGCGTGCCAGATTTTTGATTGTTTATAAAAACAGGTTGAGCGTATCTGATTTCTATACCTTAACAGAGGGTAACAATTTTCCATTGATATTGATATGACCCAACGTGGTGATGGGATGCAGTTTTTATTTTTAACTCTTTATGATGGTGACCTTGTTCGGCCTTGGAATTTGAAAAACTTACGGCTTCATACAAGTGACATTGCTGGCTTTCTTTTATATATATATATAATTAATAAACACTACAACCGCTAAATGACAATACCTTGGATTAAAAGATACATACAAGTGAACATGTCTATCTATATATAATTAATAAATACTTTAATTACTAAATGTATGTGATGGTATTGATTAGCATATGTATGTGATAGGTGATTATTATTTTTTTATGAAGTAGGATATTGTATTTGTATTTGTATTGAATTTTTTTTTTTTTTTTTGCCGGTAGTGAATAGGATATTGTATTGAGTTTTTGGTCAAGTCCATATTAGTTTGTGGTTGACTTCAAAATTTTGTAAAATTTTCATTGTTTAATTTTGCACATTGGAATTTAGTATTTTTAGAGAGTATTTTAATTTATTTTTCCGTAATTTGATTGACTTTCAGATTGAACATGTTATTACTTATTGTATGGATTAACTAGCCAAGAGTACGTTGGTCACATCAAATTGATGGTTTTAATTTTTGTACTAAATAAGTTATGAATAAGCTTTGTGAATAAGGTTTGCACTAAAAAAATCTAAGGCACGTACTTAACGTCCATCCACTGCATCTCATTAAATAGGTGGTTGCAACTTTACGTTTATTATTTTTGACACTTACTTAACGTCAGCAAGAAAAAAGCGATATATCTATATATTATATTTATATATATTTTATATTATATTATATATATATATATTATATTATATTATATATATATATGGGATCAAATTACATATAGGGAGATTCCAAGAGCCATATTAGATACAACACAATATTCCTGTGCGATAAACTTGCAACCCATCCAAACATCATACATCGTATAATCCAACAAATCAGCGAAGATGGCCCAGAAAGCTTGGCCACATATACAATGTACAAAAATATGTAACAATTATGAAGCCGTATCAGATCTACATGAGGGGAAAGCATATGGTATACATATTCCATATTATAAACATCAATGCTACAATAGTAAGAAAAAAACTAGGTATATGTACAAACATATATAAGATAAGCATATAATGTCAAAAATATAAAAAAACATAACGACAATAGTCACCCAGGGAATGGAAACACTCTCGCGTCGATTGTAGTGTCTCCCATCTTGACCATAATGTGCATACCATGCAGTTGCGCCAACAGACGCTCCTTTGACAATCGATCAACTTGTTGATTAAATTCCCTACCTATATGCATAATTGAGGAATTTCGGAATAAAGCCCATAAATCGTCAATTTTCTTGAGCCATCCCCTGAGTGTATTTTGTTCAATTTTAGCATCACCCAGAACATGCTTAACAATCGATTTTGAGTCACCAAAAACATGAATTTCAAGGATATTAAGAAAATGTGAAAACCATAACAGGCCCCATAGAGCCATTGCTTTTGCCTTTGCATTCGAACTAGTGCCCGCTTGCCAAGGTACACAAAATTCATGTTCTTTGGATATCCCAATCCAAAATCCACATCCACATGTATTCTTTTATGCCGCCCCATCAAAAAAAACAACCAGGTATATCATTTCTGGGCATGATTTCTTACGGGGTTATCCATTGGGCCCATTATCATGTGGAAAACCCATGGCATGTGAAGAAATAGTATGATCATAAACTAAACTAAAATTGCCTTGTGAGTTCTCAATTTTTTTTTTTTATTTCTCCATTTTCAGATCACCCAAAATAGTGTAGGAGGAATACTTCTCCAATAGGTTATCTAAGAACTCCACCAAGTCATGCAATTCTAAACATTGTCAAAACTGATTAATGGAAAACCAATGGTATGTGCCATTTTTTTCCATAGATGAACTGTGTAGGGGCATTTGAGAAACAAATGAACATTATTCTCCTCTGTATTTCTACAAATGATAGATTCTCGGCCAATGCCAATTCCTCTTCTGAAGATTATCCCAAGTGAAATTTTTGTTGCGGCATACCAACCAAAAAAAGAGGATGATTTTGTTGGGAGTGTTTGTTTTCTAAAATTGGTAAAACTGACTTATCTCCATTTGTTGGGACTCCCTTCTGCAGAGGTTGTTATATGCATTAGCCACCATAATGTTCCCCCTTTCATCTTCCCAAATCATACAAGGCGGTCACAGATGTCCTCACGACAAATGCCACTGAAGTTCATGAGAGTGTGAGTCCATTAAAATACTGCTTCCATTTGACCATACAAACCCAGCTTGTGCACCCCTTTCCAGGAAGGACACAGGCCCCTCCATGAGTCAATGACTTGGCTCCAGAAAAAAAATCCCACGGCCATTTAAAAAACTAATAAAAGCCTCCAGTATGTGATGATCCTCCCCATAGCCCAGTAAGTGATCAGATCCTATAATAATGTCATTTCCCGACCCCATGTTTGTTTCTGGGAAAACTAGTATTTTTAAGAAATGCTAGCCCTCTAGGTTTGGTAGATAACCTAGAAACAATAGTCAAAAAAATTCACTATCTTTCCTATGAGTAATAGATAAGAGGAAGATTATGAAAGAACAACCTATAACTTTCGCTTGATCTCCCTCTCTTTTGGCCGTTCCCGTAACTCCTCCTCGTACTTAACATGCTTGGAGAGTACTTGCACAACTACAGAAACAAAGACCTGTCAAAACATAATGATCCATCACAACATAAATATCATAGAATCAGAAATATGATAAACAAATGAATTCATTTACGGTTAACACAATCAACTGGGAAAAATCTTGAAGAACTTTATTGATAACAAGGAGAATTGCAACCCATAAGAAGTCTAATCCAGCGCCATCCTCCTAGCTTCAAGCCTTCTTCAACTCATGAATCAGCAAATACATACCAACAATAACACAATGGTCTCACCTCAATACTGAAATTAGCAGCACTTCCTTACAACTCAGAATAATTCAGCTTCCTGATCTCTTGGATGAGAGATCCTTTTATAGATGATTGCAGGAAGTTCAGTCATCAATGGGGATGATGAATGCCTTTATATTTTTAGGAATTGGTTGCATGAAAGAGGGGAATTGGAGGTGGTTTCCTAATTCCTTTAGTCATCCTTGGGCGAACTCAGAGGGTAGGTGGCATAGGAGAAGTTTCTAGAAGTTTCCTTGAGCAACTAACTCTCAAACTCTCCTGGAATTTTGTCCTACCTCGCCCATCGCACCTTCTAGAGGGCCAAACTACGATGCATAGCACTTTGACAGTGTAGTACCTACTATGTATAGCACCCTAACATAGGGCTTTCAACAATGATTCATTTTAAGCACTTTCTGGATAATTTTTGTGATGGAACTTTTGGGGAATGAAGCATTCAGATGATTAAGTTTCTTTAGGGAATAAGACAGCTATTTTAGGGGTTGATGAACCCTAATACCATCGACATGTGAGTTGGGTTGATGTGCCCAAATATGTCTATAAAAATGTTCCAAGAAAGGTTCTATAATTTTTTTTTATCTATCTTCCTGAAACTATTCCAGATGGGAAAGCCTATTGAGATGCCAATAGATCCTCTGCGATACCATATCCGGAAATCTTGGTCCTTTGGTATTTGTGCCTAATGATCTTACTCCAAGAACCTTCACCAAAGATCCCCCTCCATAACGATTTGAGCAATAACGCCCATCCAAAGTGTCTCATGTTCATAATGCCACATCCTCCCATATGCTTTGGGAGTGTGATTTGTGACATATTTTCCAAATGGAATTTAAATTTGTCCCTGCTACCAGACCATATAAACTTAGCCATAATACTCTCTAGGCATTTCACAATAGTTATCTGAATATGATAGAGATGTGCCCAATATACACTTAACTACACCAAAACAGTTTGTGCCAGGATGATACAACCTCCTAATGATAGTCATCTATATTCCCAGCTCGATATTCTTTTGAAAATTTGATCTGCAAGCCACATCGAGTCCGCCACCTTATATCCACGTGGCTTGATATAGAAACCCAGGTATTTCATACCGTTCAACATATGGTCCGTAGCCACCTCGAAAAGACCTTTTATATACTCAACAGTCTCCATATCACACATATTGTGATATATAATAGATTTTTGGAGATTCAAATTACATAGAGGGAGATTCCAAGATGCCATATCAGATACAACACAATATTCCTATGCGAGAAACTCACAACCCATCCAAACATCATACATCATATAATCCAACAGATCAGTTGTGATGGCCCAAAAATTTTGGCCACATATACAGTGTACAAAAATATGTAACAATTATGAAGCCATATCAGATCTACATGAGGGGAAGCATATTTTCTACATATTCCATATTATAAACATCAATGCCATAGTAGTAAGAAAAAAACCAAGTATATGTACAAACATATTTAAGATAATCATATAATGCCAAAAAAAAAAAACATAATAGCAATAGTCATCCAGGGAATGGAAACACTCCCACATCGATTGTAGTGTCTCCCATCTTGACCATAATGTGCATACCATACCATTGCGCTAGAAGACCCTCCTTTGACAATCGACCATCTTGTTGATTGAATTCCCTACCTATATGCATAATCAAGGAATTTCGGCATAAAGCCCATAGATCGTTAATTTTCTTAAGCCATCCCCTGAGTGTATGTTGTTCAATTTTAGCATCACCTAGAACATGTTGAAAAATGTATTTTGAGTCACCAAAAATATGAATTCAGGGATATTGAGAAAGTGTGAAAACCATAATAGGCCCCATAGAGCCATTGATTCTACCTTTGTATTCGAACTAGTGCCCACTTGCCAATGTACACAAAATTCCCGTTCTTTGGATATTCCAATCCAAAATCCACATCCACATGTATTCTTCTATGCCACCCCATCAAAAAAACCAACCGGGTATATCATTTTTGGGCATGATTTCTTACAGGGTTATCCATTGGGCCCATTATCATGTTGAAAACCCATGGCATGTGAAGAAATAGTACTATTGTAAACTAAACTAAAACTATCCTATGAGTTCTCAATTTTTTATTTATTTATTTATTTCTCCATTTTTAGATCATCCAAAATATTGTAGGAGGAATACTTCTCCAATAAGTTTTCTGAGAACTCCACCAAATCATGCAATTCTAGACATTGTCAAAACTTATATATGGAAAACCAATGGTATGCGCCATTTTTTGCCATAGCTGAACTGTGTAGGGGCATTTAAGAAAAATATGAACATTATTCTCCTCTACGTTTTTGCAAATGACACAGATGCTCGGTCCATGCCAGTTCCTCTTCTGAAGATTATCCCAAGTGAGATTTTTGTTGTGGCATACCAACCAAAAAAAGAGGATGATTTTTTTGGGGGTGTTTGTTTTCTAAAATTTGTAGAACTGACTTATCTCCATTTGCTGGGACTCCCTTCCGCAGAGGTTGTTATATGCATTAGCCACCATGTCCCCCCTTTCATCTTCCCAAATCATACAAGGCAGTCACATATGTCCTCACGATAGACGCCAATGAAGTTCATGAGAGTGCGAGTCCGTTGCCATACCATCACCATTTGACCATCCAAATTAAACTCATGCACCCCTTCCAAGAAGGACACGGACCCCTCCATGATTCAATGACTTGGCTCCATAAAAAAATCCCACTGCCATTTAAAAAATTGATAAATGCCTCTGGTATGTGATGACCCTCCCCATAGCCCAGTAAGTGATCAGATCCTATAATAATGTCATTTCTCGACCCCATGTTCCAAGAAAGGTTCTATAAATTTTTTTTATCTATCTTCCTGAAACTATTCCAGATGGCCAAGCCTGTTGAGATGCCAATAAATTGTCTGTGATACCATATCTCGAAATCCTAGTTCTTTTGGTATTTGTGCCTAATGATCTTACTCCAAGAACCTTCACCAAAGATCCCCCTCCATAATGATTTGAGCAATAACGCTCAACCAAAGTGTATCATGTTCATAATGCCCCATCCTCCCATACTTTTTGGGAGTGTGATTTGTGACATCTTTGCCAAATGGAATTTAAATTTGTCCCTGCTACCAGACCATATAAACTTAGCCATAATCTTCTCTATGCATTTCACAATAGTTATGGGAATATGATAGAGATGTGCCCAGTATACACTCAACTGCACCAGAATAGTTTGTGCCAGGATGATATGACCTCCCAATGATAGGCATCTATATTCCCAACCCGATATTCTTTTGAAAAATCGATCTACAAGCCACATCCAATCCGCCACCTTATATCAACACGACTTGATATGGAAACCTAGGTATTTCATACCGTTCAACATATAGTCCGCAGCCACCCCGAAAATTCCTTTTATATACTCAATAGTCTCCATATCACACATATTGTGATATATAATAGATTTATGGAGATTCATATAAAGCCCAGTTTCACTAGCAAATTTTGAAAATATGTGATATAAAGACAACCATGCAAATCGATCCGCTGCATCTCATTAAATAAGCGGATGTAGCCTTGTGTTTATTATGTCACTTCCAAGTGACATTTAGCGAAGGAAATGGGCTATTTTTCATGTCCTTACCATGAAATTTTTTATCAATTCCAAACTTAAACATTCGTATTCAAAATGTTTTCAAATTTATTTTGAGGTTCACGTAGGCCCATTGCCACCACCAAGGCAATGAATCTCGAGGCCATACATCAACCCTTGTTTTAACTTGTTGTGTTAAATGTGCTATGTTTTCTTAGATTTTCAACTAGGATCATTTAGTATATTTTCATCCACGTTGATACAGACTGAGATTTAAGAAATAAAAAACTTTATTCCTATAATTTATTTCAACATTGTTCAATTGGATTGCGAGGCAATAAACTCATGGTGACCAGATCTTCTATGCAATACATATGTTATCTTTTCTTAGATTTTCACCGAGTAGCATTTAATATATTTTCACTGACTTTAATACAGACCGGGATTTAATAAATAAAAAACATTATTTGTTGTAATTTTTTTCAACATTGTTCAATTGGACTATGAAGAAATAAACTCATGGTGACCAAACGTTGAACGCCGATATGTTTATTGCATTAAATAAATATGGGACAAGCTTTCAATAAAACTTCAACAACTTTGATCACAAATTAGAAAGTAGGACATAATAAACATTGAAACCTGTGGTTTTACATAGTTATATATGTCAATTAGACTATGAGGTTTGAATCCACTATTTTAGAACATCAAGTCATGCCTGCCACAAGTTGCTACTCAAATTTGCAAGGACAATTTTTTGCACTTTTTCCCTACTGAAGTGATACTGGATCTTAATACACTTGGTCCTTGGTCCTTCCATTCAAGTTACATTGGTTTCAAATGATATACGAGATCCATTTCTCCATTTTCCTTTTGGTGTCTATGTATGAATATACATGATCCATTCCTCCATTTTCTTGTTTTTGTATTTTCATATGCAAAGTTCTTTATGTACTACTTGTTTTCAGTGGTGATCTGCAAAAAAAATGGTTTCTTTAGTTCGAAAAATGTCATCAACTCTAAAGTCATATGTTGTGGAGCTGACTCCTACTACCATCTGCTTTCAAGTATTTCCCTGTATTTTTTTTTCCATTTTTCAAATCTCCATTTAAGTATTTTTTTGGTCTTTCTTGTTACTATTATAATCCTCGATAAAAAAAATATGGATTATGACCTGTGTGCAACAATTAGTTGAAGGTATCGTGAGGAGGTTGTGAATTTAGCATACTTTTGGATTGTGTGGCTAAAGAGAAATTCACTACTTTCTACGTAGAAGCCAGGAGATTAGGTATGTATTTCGATTGTCCTATGGTGCTAAGTTGAATATTTATCTGTGAATGTTTTTGTGGCTGAGGCTTTGCAATAAATAGGTGTTGGGGCAAAGTAATTTCCTGTCATTTAATTTGTCAACCCGGGGGTTTCATAAACTTGTGAAGCACGTGTGCACTGTATGTGCTAGAAATTTTCTTTTAGTTTAGATCAATCTAACTACAAAATAATGAAACAAATTCATCTAATCTATAAAATCAAATAATTAAAATGAAATTCAACTAACCTGTGAAATCAAGTAATGAAAAGAAAGAAAACAAATTCAAAAGAAAATATGGCGCGCAATCACACTTGGAGGAATTGAAATTTTAATCTAAGAAAGCATTTCAAAGCATGTAAGAAAAAAAAACTAATATATACTTAGTTACTCTAGCATTCAATTATGAAGTATTACCTTCTTGAGATGTTGGGTAAGCAACTATCTATACTTTAACTTCTAATGTCCTAGAAAAGCAAGCAAAGTGTGCAAAAAATAACTCAGTAATTGCATGTATTATATTTCAACCATTCAATCTTGAAATATGATTAAATCAATTTCTTAGAATGATCTTTAGGAATATCAATAAGGAAATTAAATGAGGATCTTAAAATCAAATGTAAAAGCACGAAAAAGTAAAGCTCAATGATTGCATAGGTTGAACATTCAATCACCCAATTTCAAGTCACCTTCTTGCCCTGATATTTTATTCAATTATACAATGAATTGATAGTTTTACCTAAGAAAGTAAATAACAAAACATGAAAGGAAACTAAATAACTATGAGCTCTTGCCTCAAACTTAATTCAATTGGAGAATAAATAAATATTTCCTATTGAAATATTTTTATAAAAGCAAAGATTACATATCATTCTAAAACTAATACTAAGAAAGCAACTGAACTTTAATCTTTAAAAGCAATTAAATCTCACACATTTTAGGTAGTTGATCTAAAAGTGTGAGAGATGGTAAATCGAGATGCTCCATATGTAAGAAAAACCAAGTCAAAATGAAGGAACATTCATGACTAAGGTGCCACAACCTAATTCTATATTCAAAGCTTGAGCATAACTCCAATTTTACATGTCTCCCATGATAGGAGAAAACTTCCCCTATTTTTACAAAAAGATGAGAAGATATCTCATTAATGAGAGTCCATGAATCTCTTCCTATATCTATAGAGTTACAATCAAAATAGGAAATGATAAGACACATATCCTCTTAGAGTTTCAATACAAATAGGAAATGATAAGACATATATCCTCATGATTCCATGATCTTCTCCATTCAAATTCGAATTTGGTTTTGGGAGGCCACATAAGGGTCTTTTAGAAGCTTCCTTTTGACCTACACATGTCAACAATCTCATCCCACTTGTTAGGTATATGCATATGCACATTATTTTCTATTTTTTAACCATAAATTCACTTAAAAATGATAAGAATTAATAAAGTTTGGAAAAACATAAATGTTACCCAATAATGATAATGGTAAGGTAAATGTAATGAAATGGAGGTAAATGTAATGAAATAGAGGTGGAGTGAAGGTGACAATATGGAAATATAAATGAAAATGTAATGTAAGTGAATGACAATTTCAAGGCCCAACAATAGGTTAGAAATGAAGCTTTGAGATATAAATTATTTAGATAGGATTTTTTTTTTTTTTTACCAGGAGTAGATAACAAAAGATCACTTTTATTTGTAGTTCCCCCTCTATGCAATGTACCATATCCATTTGTGATAGAGGGAAACTTAAATTATTTTTCAATTCTCTTTTGCCATTGTTCACTAAAACACTGTCCTCAATGTGTATTTCACTATCACTTTACAAAATCATGGCATGTCCAACCACAATCATAATGCCTCGTCATGCTCGATGGTATTCTAGAGCAATCTCACACTTTCACATAGCCTTGCACTTATCCCACTCATCTGGTCCTTATCTGAGAAAGAGTCAACGAGGCTGACTTGGTGATGCACCAAAAGACCAAAACCGGATGCACCGAAACACCTGTGGCAAGTCTGCTCCAAATTACAATCGACTCAATTAGAAAAACTCTGTTCTTTTGGAATGCGGAATATCAAACTGGCAAACCCTGTTTACATTAAAATGGAGAACTGAATGTGTTCATTCGTTATACAGTGCGCATCCTGTCTGGTTCTTTAATTTAACGCACAACAATCACAACATTTCTGTTTGATACCAACAGGCATTTATTTTTTCATATCTGGGTTGCACTTGTGGAAATTTACAAACATCAAATTTTATTCCAGCGCAATCAAAAAATGTGGCGCCTGTTAAACAAAAACAGAGGAATTTATTTATTGGCAACGCTAGCTCTTAACTACATCTATGTTTGATTAAACTACAATACAACAACCCAGGCATACGCTGGTCCAAAAACCCCGCCCCCATCAGAATATCACAGCACAAATAAAAACAGAAATCGGAATTAGCCACATCTGTGGATTTATTAAACTATAACCGAACCCTAAATGTTACACACTGTCCCATATATAAAACTAACTAAAGCAAATCAGAACGCGGGTCTTTTCTATCGCCTCCGGCATTTCCAGCATTTTGTATGCAATTACATCAAACAAATTTCGCACCATGGAACCCGGATTCAGAGCCAATTCCCCTGCTCTCCATATCTCTGTGACAATGCAGGTCTTAATTTACCTGGCAACAACCGAAAGAAACAAAAAACGTCGATCCCATCTCTTTCTTCTTTTTGATTTTGGCATATCAAGACTTTGACATACAAAAATCACGCTATCACCCCGGATTCTAAGCGGGTTCCTTTCAATCCATCCGTCCTCCACCAAATCTCAGTTAGATTTTAATGCAGGTTCAGTGATTGCCTCATTTCCGGTCCAACGCAGCTGCATTTGATACAATCGGCGGTTAGAACACCTGTTTGTAACACGTTGTCGGATTCAAGCGCTCTTGAATCAAGATCTCCCAGAAGAAACCGGCGTTGATCCGCTCCAGAATCTTCAGTTTGCCATTTATTTTCCTAATTAATCTAACAGCAAATAAGGTGACATAAATTTATTCCAACAGAAGATGCGCCTAACAAATCAACACCAAAATAGAAAGATTTTTTTAACTATTACAACAATAACTAACTGAACTTGACTCTACCATCAACAGCAAGTAAAACACGGTTTTCAAGCCACAACATGTGGGCAATCTCCCACATTACTGGCCCGTTCTGATGCTCCTGCATCAGACTCCCGAAGAAAAAAAAATTGGTTCTTTAAACTTTCAAGAGTTATGCCATATTTCTGCAATTCAGTTGCTGTTAACCAACTAGAATCTTCCACTGGCTGCTCCTTCCACTTGACAAGATACTGGAAATATGTCTGGCCTCGAGTTTTCTTGAATATCCACTGATCTAAAATATCTTCAACTTCTTTCTGGAAGGTTTTTGGTACCTGTTCTGCCCAATCCACGGTTTGAACTTCATCACCTGTAGCTTTAGTCTGCAATTCTGTTTCTGCCTCTTTGAATGGATACAAGTCTGCAATATTAAAAATGGGAGATATTCCGATCCCTTTTGGTAGCTCAATCTCATATGTATTGGCTGAAAATTTCCTTTTGATTTTACATGGCCCTATCTTCTTCAGTTTCAGTTTGTTGTAAGTTTTTGTAGGAAATCTCTCTTTCCTCAAATATGCCATGACTAAATCTCCCACTTGAAATTCTTTTTCTCTTCTTTTCAGATCTTCCTTTTGCTTGTATTTCTTGTTGCTTCCCTGGAGGTTACCTTTAACTTCTTCCTGTAGCTTTTGCATTTGTTCAACAAAATCTTCAGCACTTGCACTTCTGGTTTCTTGTTTCCCCAAGTCTCTTAGCTCATATACTCCTCTCGGATGCATTCCAAACACAATCTGAAATGGACTCATTCCAGTGCTTCGGTTGGGTGTGTCGTTGTAAGCAAATTCATCTTGCGCTAATGCCAAATCCCACTGTTTGGGATTTTGATGTACCAAACTTCTTAATATATTCCCCAAACTTCTGTTTA